>JAVLVB010000169.1:490465-524223 GCA_032876305.1 Orestias chungarensis | reverse complement strand
GGGGGGGGGGGGGGGGGGGGGGGGGGCTCAACAGTCACAAACAACCCGGCCATCAACGCGCATGGATTGGCGGTTTGTGATGTACTCTGACAGTTTACATGCTCATTTACTGCTCTTTTCTCTCCCTCCCACTCAGGTTTCAGCCCACAGCAACTTGCCAGAGCACATCAGCTTCCAGCAAGAGGAGACAAGATCTGACAGCGACAGCGATACAGGCCTGCTGATCGACAATCATCTTCTTGTAGTATCATCGTAATATTATTTTTTTTCCTCTCCCAGGCATTTTCTCTCTCGCTCTTTAGACGAGCTTCTGATCTAAACACGCAGGCAGAATTATAAGTGGCCTGAAAGATACTGGGCACTTAACAGGCTTGCGGACATAATTATAAAACACTTAGTGCTTCACTAATGTTTTGTCACCAGATTTTATTTTTCATAAGTATTTTATTGGGATTTTATGAGATGGACCAACTAAAGCAGGATGTGCAGTATGTGCACACTGGAAGAGAAAAAGAATATGTGGTTTTAAATTAGTTTGCACAAATACATTCAGTAGCTTGACTCAATTATTTGTGCAATTACATTTTCAGCTGAACTTCTGCAAAGGTATAAATTCTCTAAAAGCTTTGCGCTTCTTTGGAAATCACTTTGCACTCAGTCTTTGCTCTAGACCTGAGGTTTCCACTCTTAGTTCTGCAATTCTTAGATGCAGTTGTTGCTCCAATACAGCTGCACGTGTTCGGGTAATGCTGGTTTTACTTCTCCAGACCTGTAAGTAATGTTCAACATGAAGTATGGGACACTTAAGGCCTCTATAGGAGGTTTGAGGTAAAACAGCAATAAAATAGGAATGGGATGCAACAAAGCCAGAGTGGAGGAGGTATGTGGTTCTGTAGGTGCTCTCTTATTCATTAAGAGGGAACTGGTAGCTATGATGGAAGCCATGAGGGCGTTCTAAAGGGTAACACAGAGGATAATGTGGAAAAGAGAGAACATACACAGGGGGACAGAAAAAAAGATGGGAACCAGAGTGTAGTCAGACATAAAATGAACCATATTTTATGAAAGCTACGTTGTCAGAAACCTTCAAACCTCAACTATTCAAAATTCAGAGTGCTAATCTAGTGAAGCTGAATGGATTCAACTTAGAACCAAGCGATATCAAACTGGATAATTAATGGTTTAATTAATAAGCCCTAAAAGCTTTTTTTTATGCGTGCATAGTAACAAACAAGTTTTCAGGACGGTTTAGATGACAACAGGAGCAAACATTATATTGAGTCAACAGAGCAGCAGCTGCTTTTGTTCGCCTCTCCAGCATGAATGTTTTCCCCATACATTTCTGCTGTGTTGGTTCTTCCTCTGCAGGCCCTCTTTAATGGCAGCACTCTTTATCACTGGTGCCAGCAGAAGGGCTCCTGCCCCGACTTTACACATCAAAGTAAGTTTCAGGCTGCTACTATCTGTCTATGATTGTGGATTCCGAGCTTCTCGCTATACAGGAAGTCATTCATTCTGACAGGGGCGACACATGAAGAAGAGCTAGAGAGGCCGTTCCTTTGAAACGGAGACAAGAGAGGCGGCCGGGGGCCTTTACTCTGCCGGCCCGATTTATCACTAACATAAAAGCTTTTCTGAGCCGCTTGTAACTGTAAAGTGATTAGACATCAGTTCAAATCAAGGTGCAGGAGGCAATCATAAAAGTTATGAAAATATTTTATGTAGTTTAAAAAAAGTTAGGTAGAGTTGTTTTTAAAAAAAAGGGATACAAAGGTAACATTAAAGTGCAGTAAAACTCAAACCAAGGAAACATGAAAGAAAAATGAAGAAAAATTATTTAAGAAGATAAAAATCGGGAAAACGGAACAAGGGACAAACTAAAAGTAGATAAAGTAAAAGAAGGAAGATACCAAACAAAAACTGAAACAGAGATGAAATAGTAGAGTACAGTATAGTAAAACTCAAGCCAAAAAATTAAAATAATAAAACAATAAATCAAAAGAATGAAAGCTAGTCCTGTACCTGTTCCAGCTTGAAGATGTGTTGGTTGAAGTAGTGTTGGAGACGCTCGTTAGCGAAGTTGATGCAGAACTGTTCGAAGCTGTTGTTCTCGTAGTCCTCAAAGCCGAAGATGTCCAGCACCCCTATGGAGAGGATCTGCAGGAAGGCACAAACAGATCCTATATTTCCAAGCTTGTAACAATCTGCCTTTACTGGAAATTCGGTGCAAAAATACAGCATAAAAAACCCCTAAAAACAGATACATTTATGACGCTTTTTGATTCTCTAGTATTTTTATTTTGATGTTTTAAAATTGTGTGTTTCTTTTTTTTTCATTTTCTTTACATCTCAAGCTCTCCAGTTTGCTCTCTGGACGTCAGATTGATTTAGGCTCACCGGCTCTGGGAGGCAGCCACTAAGAGAATGCGTTTAATTATCAAATGACCTACACAGGCTGTTTCCAATTTCATTTCACTTATTTCAATTCTATCTGCACATGTTTTATTTCTCTCGCAAGCCCGTTTTTAATGGGGGTTTTTTAAAACTAAAAAGTCATATAAACACAACATGAGAACTGCGACCTTGACACAAAACTGCGACCTCATTGGCCCCAGATAAGCACACACACAGATGATGTCAGCACTGACACGCAAGCGCGCCACACACACACACACACACACACACACACACACACACACACACACACACACACACACACACACACACACACACACACACACACACACACACACACACACACACACACACACACACACACACACACACACACACACACACACACACACACACAAAACACTGGGACATCAGAGGACTGTAGGGAGTAAAATGAGCTTAGGGGAACTTGATGCCATCTGCCCAAATGCTCCTGGCACAAACCGATGAGCATATACACACAGCTTGCCAGCTGCCGATCCGACACGCCCACACGCAACGAAGCATGATGGCAGACCAGAAAAACACAACAACAGACAAAAGGATGAAACATGTATTCTGACTGTACATATCTTAACGCTTCTCCATCAACGTATTAAACGGATTTTATAGTCCGAAAACAGCAATTCTCCATTACAGTGTGTACTTTGCCTGCGATTTTTTTGGTTATTAGAAACTCGAATTACATTTCTGTATATAAAAAAAAAAAAAAAGAATGTTAGATCGGATTCAAGCCTAAAGCTACACCTAGACCTCATTAAAGGGAAAAGAGAAGCTAAGTTTATACATGGCCCTGATTTAGTTTTGGTTTACACCAAGCTAACCCTGCAGGTGTGAAAACGATCTGAGCGCAGATATGTATGTAAGTTATGCAGAAGAATATAAACTGACAGTTTATCAGTTGTGATTTCGCAGTAATAGGATGAATGTATGGAAAAAAAATGTTTTGTTCATTTTCTCTAAAATGTACAGATTTTCAAACGTTCGAGCTGATCAGGCTGGGTGCTTTCTCGATATCCCCAGAAGATGTCAATTGTCAACCTTAATTTCCATCAAAACATTCTCTATTCCAGTTGCTGCTTGAATGTGACGCATCTGTGACAGTATTGTCCCCGAGGCGGCTGAGTTGACGAGTAGCTCAAACCTGGTAGAGCCTTCATTACTAACTGAGAGCTTCGGATTTTTAAGCCATGCTTATACCCCTTTTTTGCCCCACGGTTGATTTAGATTTAGTCTGTGTAAAAATAGATTTCTGTGGAGGACTTAGATGTAGTTTACAAATATTTTCTGCCTTAAACTGCTAAATGAGGGGCTATGCTATGACAAAGCGTTCAAATGTAAAAAAAAACATGTTACATGAATTCCTGTGGTCGAGCTTTGTGCAGTTCAAAGCAAGAGCCTGCTTGTTTTAACGTTATTTCCTGCATTAAATATTCATGTTCCAATGAACAAACAGAAGCACTTAATCTACATTAAAGCAATGTGAGTGAAGAAGTAACTTAATGATTTCACTTTTAAAGAACTGTCCAAGTTTCTTACTGTTGGCGTATATCTACAAACCATCAGAAGACATATTCATGTTTTTTATATCCGTGTCTACGGCCCTACCTTCTGGTTGTTCTCCAGGTCCTTGTTGTTGAGCAAGGCATGGTTCGTCCTGAACACAATCCAGTCAAACAGTGCGCTGTACAGAGACTTGGCCATCGAGTCTCTAACTGTATTGGCCTAATAACAGAATCAAACACAAGCATTGTATTGGGTTAGTTTGGATCGAACCAAATCATAAGCTTTGCAGTTTATCTATTTTATTAAACTTTTGTTTAGAAACATAAAAATGTATGTTTGCTTATCCCTAAATCTAAATATATTTTGTTTCAATGATAGAGTAAAAAAAAAAAAAAAGGGAATTTCAAATGTAAGATAAATCATATACAAAGTTTCAAAAATAAATTTATTTACTAGGGAAAACTCTTCAGTAACATTTTTAAAAACTGGATTTTTTGCACTTATTTTAGTGTTGGGCTGAGATTGAATGACTAACAGAAATTCAGCCTGCAAAAGCCAGGAGCAGCCAGCTGTCACGATGAAGTAAAGCTGCTGTTTTAAAAGCCGTCCCTTCACTCGTACATTATTGATCGCTGCAGATATTTTTAGCAGACGGGACCGTTACGTTTCCGAACAAACATAGTTATGCAAGATCATTATAAATAATTAAATGCTTCAAAAAAGAAAATCATCTCGGACGTCATTGCAGGGCTCCAGAATTGGTAGATTGGATGTGGCACGCTCACTGAGCTTGTACCGTTCTGTGTTTTGCTATGTAATTTAATGATTCAACACAATGGGAACCGCCAGGAACTAGGAAGTAACAGGGCTGAAAAAAAAAGAACCAGCTTTAAAATATTTTGCAAAGGAGCCACCCTAAGTAACGTCCAGAACAAGAAAAACATAGGAGTATGAGAGAGATGACTGTAAACTGCAGCAGTTGTGGCTGCTAAAGCAGCTCCTGGTATTTGTAATTATATGGTTCTGGCAGGGGAAGTCGTCTCCCTCTCTGTTTCCACCTCTTTCTTTTTCCTCTGCTTGAAAGCTATAGAGGGGTGTAAAGCACCAGCATGAGTTCCCACTGCACGTGGCCTCGCTGCAGGAGGGTTTGCGCACGTTTCGCCACAATCAGCATGTTTTCAATTTGTTTTCTGTCAATAACTATAGGGGTTATGAGTGTCCATTGAAAATACTTCTCTGGTTTTCTGTGGGTAGCTTTATTATCACTCTATTAGACTTCAGAAATTGTCTTCAAACTAATTTGAATGAGAACGTGAATGCACAATTCCCCATTTGAACCCAAAAAAGGAAGTAAGACGTTGCAACATCTTGGCTCCAGCTGAAGGCTTCGGAGTCTAATTGTTAGTTTTGTTTTTACAAACATGTCTCTATAAAAATCATACCGATTCAAAAACGTAAGCTTCTTGGCATCAAGTCGGACTTGTTTAAGGTAAAATCTGATCCTAAGCATGCCAACCCTGTTAATATCGGTGGCCCAAATGGATCTTAAATGCAACAGCAGTCAAACAGGCTGCTATATTTCAAAAAGCATAGTTCCTATTTTAGGACCTGAATACCTATAATTGTGTAAAGAAACAAAGACATATAATACATAGTTCGCCTTTTCATTTTTATTTTTAGGAGGAGGGTAATTTTTCTAAAACTAAACAAGTCCTCTGAATTAGGGAAGTATTTCTGTGTATGGGTGCCGATTTGGTGGGTCTCTAAGCTAATCCACCGACTTTCCTTATGACTTCTTCTCTGCCAAATCCAAATAAATCCTTTCGTTTTGATCCAAAGTTTGATCCATAGTAATCTTTAGTCCTGGGCGCCTTTTGTGTTGGTAATTGATAAGTAAGTTTGCGGATGCACACTGAAGGGGGATGCTCATCTGCATTCCAGGTGGCCTTCTGCTCCATTTATTTCGGCATACCTTAACCGGTATAGATTTTTTTCCTCAACTCTAATCATAATCATTGATTGTCCGACAACTTTAGGCGTGCACACAGGATTGGGTGTAAACATGCTGAGATTGTAACCTAATTTTTAGTCCATCTATAAAACAAACTGAAAAACAAAATAAAAATGATTGATAGCAAATCAGACTGAACTGGTATGTGGATTCAATCATAGGTGGAAATATCCACAGATGAATATTGGGGTTGCGCTCCACTTGCTCACAAAAGTCATATGTGAACGCATAACGGGTGAGCACAAGGCATCACACACATGAAGAGGCAGGATGTGATGCAAGACAATTGTGGTCGTAACAGCCTTTGTTTCTTTACAGGAACTCTAATCTGGTTGATGCAGCTCCTCGATCTCCATCCTTGACTTGACTACATTATCACCTCTATTGTTGTGTTTCTCACAAACTTGCACACCTCGCTCCACTTTAGAGTTGACATCGAATTGACTTCTGTGTTCACATGCATTGTAGCTTCTAATCCAGGGGTCTCACCGTAACTCCACTCCTCTAAAGTCATGAAAGCTTTACAACTTTTGTCTTTTGCCCAACACACTTGAATTTAATGGCTAAACTTTCTCACTAGCATACAGTCAAGCTCTGTGGAGCTTTGCTAAAGACTTAATATTGGAGACAGCAATGCGTAATCAGAAACAAATCTAAAAATAACAGGACTGCAGTTCTACTTCCCTTTTAAAAATAAATGCGCACTTTATTCAATCGTCTGAAAAATCTAAAATAGTTTGCCTGGTTTAACCAAGACTATCTGGTTGTGCATCTAAGCAGTATTGTATTAAACAATATTCGAAACCTTTTCAATTTCTATATTGATTACAGATAATTTTTAATACAGTATTTGAATTGGTAAATTTGTGCACGTAAATAAAAAAGAGGGAATTCTGAGCTTTTGAAAAAATACTCCATTCTTTTTTCTTTTTTTTTCACAATATTCAATATCCTCTCTGCTTTTTGAAATGTTTTATTAAAGTGTTTATTAAATCAGTTGATTGGGGTTGAATGAAGGGTTTACTGACTGAGCTCTTGAGAGGATTTTCAGAATAAAGCCACTGACTTGCAGATGTGTTGTAGAGACTCCTTAAAAAAACACAGAAGAAGAAGCTGTACTTCCGTCTGTGACTGAACTAAAAACAAACGATCTCTGTCTTCTGAAGAAGGGAAATGTGGCTTGTTGACGTTGGACAGACATGTGCAGTCAGGTCAGTGTGCAATAAGCAGAATGACATGATCTGAACTAGCGTTTCTTTGCATGCAATTGGGATTATTAATAAAGACAAAGATAACCTCTAATTCAGGTCATAGCTTTCTTCTGATCAGAATATGTCAACTGATCTCCCCTTGTTCTTTGTCGATGTAAACATACCAGTTGATCAGGATTGAAATGAAATAATTTAAATGCCTTAAAGGAGCGTTTCCTATTGAGTCACTATTATCTAAAAAAATTAATGTAGATTCTATCACTTTATGTGGTTTAAAATGATGTCATGACACAGATGTCGACATCTCTAAGCCCCTCTAAGTAATCGTACAGTAGATCAGGAGAGAAGAGAACGACTCGACTCGACTTCCCCTGAGCTAAAGTCCGACTGATAATTGTTCCACCTTCCTGCACAGTGAAGGGGATGATAAGGAAAGTGTAAAAATGTCTCTAAATGTTACCAGTAGATAACGAGAACAAACATTTTTGCATTCAATTTGGCGTTTAGAGTAAAGATGCATTTATTTTCGGACTTTTCACTTATTTTTACTTCTGTGCTTCCCTGTGCATCAAAAAACTCAAGACGCTGAGCTCTGCTGAGGCTCATCTGCTCTCTACCCGAGACACCCCGTCCAAATCTGTCCGAGACAAATGTGGGTGGATGGGACAGCTGCCTAGCACACTTTCTCAAACATTCTTATCCAAAGAGGAAGAAATTATTTCTGAGAAGGGACCACAACTGTTGCCAGGTTCCCCCCTCCACACACATTTCCTTTGTACAAAAACAGGCGTGTTATGGATTCCGCAGGTGGCCTCCGCTCGCTCCCACGGCCCTTCGGTCAAACCGGGGCAAACTTTTACTTTCGCAACTCAGGTACTGAAGCGGGTTTTAGTTCCTTTCAACCAGGTTCCAAACTATGCACAGTCTTTATGTGATCTGTATTCTACACATGATCTGATTTGCAGCAGTCTGCTTTTATTCATTTTGGGGGATTTTACACAGAATGGTCTTGTTATCCATAAAGAGAAGCCGTTTCCTCTTTGCATGCTCTCTCTAGATAATCCAGAGTCCTTGTTTCTCATCTGAGACCTGACGTCTCAATATGGGATTCACGTCTGGTGTTAACAGAGGACAATTGTTGATTTTGAGTCCATTTAGAAACATTCTCTGTGTGAATTTGGGCAGGCAGTTTGAAGGAGAAACAGTCCCACAACATGATTGATCCTTCACCATACCCAACATGTCCCACACAGTACAATACAGTAAACTAGGTGGTGATGGGACAGAAGAGGCGTTTCCCTGGGACTCCTCCCAAACAACTTTTTTGCATGTAGATTGCATGTAAACGTTGTCGTGGTGACTCGGTGAGCCACCATTCTCCAACATTACCCAGCCTCCCTAATCTCCTCTCTGAGCTTGTGGACAAAATAAATATGGTTCCTCATACAGCCCAGTTTCCACTGGCTAAATTAAATGGTCTACTGGGATGCATCATATTTAAACCCCGGGAAATAAAAAGTGAAGTATTGATTTTTACACTTTACTAGATACTCAATTAGCATTAAATAGCCAAGAACTGTGTGACTGGATAAAAAATAAATTGGTGTCAGTTTTTAATACACTTATTTACCAATGAATGTGACCCACGGTGTAACACATGTAATGAAAATACTATCGCCTCTAGTTGGTTATTTTTTTAAAGTTCCTTCAGTTCGCCCTGTTAAAAGCTTTCTAGATGTGAAACCCACAACGACGGGAAGCTTTCTGACAACAGAGGGCCTCGGGACAAAGTCAAACAAAACGGCAGCTCTCACACAAGGTTAGATTTCAGATCACCTCATCTGAGCCTCCGCCGCGCGCCGCTCTGGAAAAAGTGAACTTGTGTGTGACCGAAGGAGAAGGAGACACAGTCAGAGACAAACAGACTGAACAAGAATCTGGTTTCTGGCTTCTGTGCTGTATATTCCAGTGGAGGTTGCACATTCCTAAGAAAAGAGCACATGACTGGGGTGAGGGGTGTATGTGTGTGTGTGTGTGTGTTGGTGGGGGGATGATAGGGGAAACTATTGTTGAGCTAAATAGTAGCTAGGGTGGCTAACAGGCAATCTGCATGTAATGTTTCCTTTCCTTATATGTAAAAAACCCTGCAGCCACAAACACGCCATCAGTCCTTGTTTCCTCAACCCTGTAGCAGCAGACGAATTTCCCACCAGAACCTATCTGGGTCAACCAAGACATTCGGGAGGTGGAATAATCTCCCGACTTTAGGTCTACAGGGCTGCATGGGCCGGTGTTTGGGAACACTACTGCTGTTTTACTCCACAGGAAACAGGAAGTTGCAAAGGAAGAGACCCCCATCAAAGAGACCGAGAGGATGGAGGGGGCCGGGGGAATGCCACAACAAACTCCTCGGACGAGCACCACGGCTGTCACACACCCAGTAATAATCTCCCCTACAGATGGCGCCCGCTTCATAACACAATATTTAAATACCGAACGGAACAGAATCCACCAGGATGGCACCAAAACGTCTTCCAGTTTTTCAAGCTCGTTTAGGATTTTCTTTTCTTTTGGACTAAGGATGTGGCACGTTGTGATGGAGTGACGGTGAATCTACCTCCGCCAGTTTGTAGGGAACAATGAGCCTCTCTCCAACAGTCACCGTCTTCCTGGTCGTCAGGGCCTCAAGTAGCATCTCCTCCTTCACCTGGAAAAGAAATGGAAATAAATACAGCTTGAAACTATTTTTCTGTTTGATCATCAAGTACAACAAAAGTTCTCGGTTAAGCCTTTTCCCCATGTTGTTGTTACTAAACCCAAGGATGATGAATTCTATCAGGGTATGATACGATACATAGACGGTGAAGTAGGATGACATTTGTTGCTACTTACGTTTAATTACAGCTTTGGAGTATGTTTGTGCCAACTATAGTCTATAATGGATTTAGGACTTTAACATTCTAACAGATAAAAGTGGCTGTGATTTTATTGTCGTAGATTACCTCATATACTGGGAGGGCCAGTCATGGTCCTCTGGGTTATATCAGTTGAAAGGCCTTAACAGACATGCTGTGTTTATACTGAAGTGACACCACGCACAGTTTGACTGTATTTCCTAATTATTTATTTAAGGAAAAGCGCACTGAATACAAATCAAAGTGATATTATATGAAACTTTTATTGTAATAATTTCAAAATTATATTTCATATTACACTCTGGTGTCTGCCATCCCACAAGACAAAGGGGAACCATCCTTTTTTTTTAACATTGAGGGATTTTACTCCTAACCTTTAGAAAATCTCGTCTAGTTGTAGGCTTTTATCACCTCTATCATGTTGGTTTTTATACGAGACGCACCCGGCATCTCAAGAGAGAATCGTTCCCCCTAAGTCACACAAACTTGGCCCCAGTCGAAACACTGATGACAGGGCCACACTGGGAGCGGCAGACGTCACCGCACACATCTCCTCTATCTGCAGGGATTATGGGAGTGGGCCGAACAGCTGCTGCTGCTGCTGCTCACCCTCCACATGTTTCTTTGGACACATGTCTGAACGACTGCCTGATGTCTTTACGTAGAAAACTGAGCGCGTTAATAGCATAGTTAACATCATTATGGGTCAATTTTGTTGAAGGGCTTCGATATTACCCGAGGTGGGATGAGAATGGTGTGTCTGTATGTGTATGTGTGTGTGAGTGGATCACTGGGGGAGGAATAATCTGATTTCATTTCACACTGCCTGGTAATCCCTCAACTAGGAGCAAAGCTTTTTCTGCAGCCCGCTGATTGGTCTTTAGGAGCCACGTTTTCACATATTTGTTGGTTGGTAACAGGCTTAGCCTTTGGCAATCATCACTGTTCTAATAGCTTAACACACTCAGGACTTTTACCAGCGCTGGTTTGGGGGTCAACGGTTCTGTTGCAAGTCATTCCAAAGCTTTTTGAAACCCCTTGAATCAGATATGAGGTCGAGCAACCTTATAGCTAACAGATTTCACTGGTCTGGTTGTTAAGGCCACACTGAAACCCTTTCGCCAATCAGTCAACTTCAAAGCTCAGATTTAGTTTGACAGCCTTCCATCGTCTCATACGAGCCACGCTTCCTCTTCTAGATTCAACTCCACAGGAAGCAGGAAGTCTGAGTCAATTCCATTTCAATCAATACTGCTTCTCCCAAAAAAGACGCCACACATTACCCTGTGTTTCACATCCGCTTGAAACATTTGATCTATGCCTCATGAGCTTTAAGTTGCACTCTTGCATGACCCTCTGAAAGAAGCCACCCTCTTACGTAAAACACCCTAAATTCAACCCTGAATCTATCAATAAAACATTGCTGCTGCACAAACAGAATGTCTCTACACTTGACATGAGTTACTGACTGGAAATGCAACTCAAATTTTTAATGCTGGTGTAAGTTTGTATTATATGTAGGCGGAAACTTTTGTTCTTCTCCTAAACGGATGCTATACGTGCAGAATGTGGTTCAACACAAAGTTTTTTACTCACCAATTAATCAGCCAGGTGAGCAGGTCAAATAATAAAACACCAAATCATACGGGCGACAGTGACTTTAGCCTTGTAGTTGCCTTGTAGTTGTAGTTTGGCAATGGCAGCGGACAAAGTTAACGCCATTCGGTCCATGTTGACCACGCTTCCAAATACTGAGAAAAATTGGAGCAAGAACAATTCCATTCCATCTCCGGCTGGGACAGCTGTCCCTACTGTCACACAAACACCTGACTGGTAATCGTTTTCAGTTTGTTCTCAACATTAGTTTATATATTGATTAGTGAATATTTTTATCTTTAAAATTATTTTCATTAGCCTGACTCTTTAGATAATGATTTGCAGTGCACACATTTAGTTAACTTTATTTCTCAGTTCTTTATATATTTTTGTTAAACGTAACACATCCATTTCTTCTTCTTTTCAGTTGCCAGTTTCCTTTGGCGGTTCTGGAATCACACAGAAGAGCTCCAGCTAATTGCTGTCCTTATATGGCGGGCAAACCTCCTCAGTGGGTTATTACATTTGTTTGCCAGGGGGAGGGGAAATTTGATCTTCAGTCTAATTTTACAATTTCTTTAACATTTCTTCTTTTTGGAAGTTAGTTCAGAACTAATATTTATCTAATTTAAAGAATTAGTAATGTGCTGACCAGTATTTGTTTATGTTGTGTGTTTAATTATGCCCTTGTGTGTTAGTTGTGGTCTGATCATGTCTTGTTTAGGTAGGTCAGTTTGTTGCTTGAGTTCTTTGTGTCACTACCTGGGTTGTAGTTTATGTTGACTTCAGTTTTGGGCCCAATTTATCATTTTCAAACTATTTTTGGACTTTTGTGTAATAAATTAAAAACATATTTTAAAATACATTCAACGTCTCTCTGGCTGGCAAAGAACCAGAGTCGGATTTTTACCAGGCTTGGAAATCAGCATCCCATTTTCAGATGGAATTGCTTCTTTCATTACATAACAATGCAGCATGTTTTGTATTTCATATTTAAAGGGAGACATGACAATACTTTTAATTGTGTGCTGTTACATAAGTAGTAAGACTGTGATTTTTCTGCAATCCTACTACATATTTATATGTGTATACATATGTGGGTGTGTGTTGGTGCAGCGTTTGCCTCCATGTGGGCAAACAGACATCTAAACCAGCTAGACATTAAAAGACTGACCAGCGAGCATGTGTCTAACATGTGGTGCAGCTTATGTCAGTGCCGCTCTGGATCTGAGGAGGGGTTCAGAGAGTCCAGTCTGGATGCTGGAAGAGAACTCTGGCATGCTCTCCGCAGTCATAACATCCTCGGGGCGATGTTGATAGGAGTCACCGGCACACTTGGTTTGTTTGTGACTCAACAAGCATGTCCGGCTAATGGCTGCAGTTAGTGACCAGGACTGAAAGGTGACAGTGTCGCTCGGTCCAAAGGTAATTTACAGCAATGTCTGGGAATGTCTAAACTGCCCTGGTGTGCACGCTGATGTGTTTCTTTGTGTGAGTGTGCGCGGTCTGATCTCAGCATTTCAGCCGCCACATAGACTTGTAAACACGGCTTGGCCCGCTGGGCCAGGGCAGGAGCTGTTTTTTCCGCCCGGTAGACAGATAACAGGTCTGCAGCAGACTAAACCTCCACAGCAGACTGATTAGCTCACAAAGAAGGAGCTTCACAGGGTTACTAAACGGAGGTTCAGCCGCTGATGTTGACTAAAAGAAACCAGAGACAATACAACGATGTTTGATGCAAGGAAGAGTGGCGCCGACCCCATAGTCAGTTAGTTTCACCTCTACAATCTAAACATGAGGTAAGAGGAAAGACAAACTTCACATTTGGGTATTCCTTAGATTGAAAAAGCTCATACTAGGTGTAGTGTGCAGTCACATTAGCCAACCTAAACTTTAAGACAGTCGAGGAAGCTTTTGTGAGCGATGCAGTCATGATTCACATGTTAAGGCCCCAGTGATGGGATTCGTGGCCCATTTGCTACTCATGCTGCACATCACCATGGACACGACCTGTGTGGTGACACACGGTGGTGGCAGAATCATGCTGTGGGGCAGCAAAGCTGTTCACCACTGATAGGAAGATATTTGGAACTAAGTAATCCCAAAACTATAGACTCTGGCTGATGTTCACCTTACACTAGGAAAAAAAGAGGATAAACATACAGACCGCTATGATCAACACCTACTGTATAAGTGTGTTAGAAAGGTCTAGTCAAAGTCTAAATTAAAATCCTAGTTAGAGACATGTCAAAATAGATATTATCAGACGGCCTTCTTTTAATCTCAGTAATCTTAAAGTGATTACAAAAGGCAAGAAAAAAAAATCACATCTCTAGATGTGCAAACTGGTAGAGGAAAACCGCAAAAACACTTGCAGCTGTGCGAGCTACCAAGGGTGATTTCGCAAACTAATAAAACACAGGGGGAAAAAAACATTTGCACGGCACATGCCTAACATTTTTTCTTTTGCTTTTTTTTATACGCAATGTGTTAATTTCCATCCAATTCAGTATTATACGTAAAATCACAATAAAGCAGATGGTAGACGTTTCTGACGGAAAAAAAGAAACAACCATCTTTAGTGTAATCTGTAATGTTTAAGGAGTACTCTTTAAAACTTTCAATGCTACTGAAACACACACAGAATTTACGTTAATCGAGTTGAAATCAAGATCAGCTTGTTGTTCCTTTTAGTTTAAAACGCCTCCGCATCAACAGTGGCAATGGTCGTCTGAAAATAGCTTGAATACAAACATTGATTTTGTGAAGTCCCTCAGTGGTTGGAAGGCTATTTGGGTACCTGAAGCACCTCTTCATCTCTGCTGTTAATGCGAGCTCTGAACAGTTTCTTTTCAATAATTTTAAAACACAAAAAAAAAGGTTCCTGTGGTGAAATCCCATTCGTTTAGCGCTTAACAACCACTGCCGAGCAGAGGTTAAATTGTTGGGTGTTACAGTAAATACTAGAAGCAGGACAAAGAAAAGTGCATCTAGAATCTTTCTGACATACTGGATCTTCTGATGTCATGAACGTAAATAACCCTGAGTTGGCTCACCTCCAGCAGTTCTGAGACGATGGGCAGCCCCTCTGGGTTACAGATGTCAATGGAGTCATCCCTGTAGGTCTTCTTCTTGTAACGGATGTTTCCCAGGTGCAGGATGGCGGACAGCAGGGAGAAAATCCTGACAAGAAAGATGCTTTTTGTTATCGGGTTCACCGACAAATCATTCCCAACCACCCATCTGCTGAGTTATAAACTATCATTGAGAGGGAAGAGGCCATAAATAAAGTGACACAGGCTGATAAAGTTGGTTTACAGGTTGATTAAATATTTTTGAAAAAAGGAACTGGGTTAGGGTTACACTTCTTCTTCAAGCGCTCTGTCTTACTGTTTGCGCGTGGCGGGTAAGAATCCGACCATCTCCATGGCCAGCTGCAGCCGCTCGAAGTCATGCCTCAGGTCTTCTCCCTCCACGGTAAAACAGTCCTGCTGGTGTCGGGAGCAAACATGCAACGATAGAATAGCAGAGGCAGACAAAGACAAAAATCAGTGCCGGCATTATTAGAATACACATTTATCACAACCAGCAATGAATCGATCAACGTGCGTAGTCTGACAGCAAACGGCTGAACCAGCAGGTCATGGTTTCAAGCAAAACATATAATTTCCATGGTTTATTTCAACAGGGAGAAGCAAGCCACAGCTGAACAAAGGGGGAAACCCTGGATGGTGAACACGAGCACATTCCTGGGTAATCATGAGACTGACAGCATATAGTCTTTGTTACTAAGGCTGAGACAGAGGAGTGCTACCATCACTCCAATCTTAGATTATATTGGCTATCAGGTTTAAGGATTCAAGAAGCGTCTTAACAAAGTGTGTATCCTCGGTCCCTCTGCTCCCAATAGCAAGCCTCTCTCAGGCTGTAATTAGCACATGCCACAGCGATCGGACAGCGATGCAAGACACAGAAACCTATAATCCACACTGTCTTCCACACTTCACTCCCCAACACTCCCCTCCGTCTACATTGTTTTTCTTTGGCCTGAAACGAGTAGGGGGAAACTTCTCCGGTTAGCTACTCCGTTCGCAGTAAAGGGCTGTGGAGGCTCTGGCGAAACAGCGGGACCCAGGAAAGACAAATTTTATAGCTGGAGGTTATTTTTGACCTCAGCCCCCAAAATGGCACAATGTGATACATTGATGGAAGTTGAGAAAATAAAGAGATCAGTTTTGGCAGCCTTCAGTGTTAGCTTTTTGGGGTTAAGAAAAAAAAATACAGTAATATAAGGGATTCTTCAGTTAAGCAAGTAGTTTTTGAGAGACAATTGAGTCAAGTATGCTATTTTATTGTCAGTTATAGCATTTCTGTCAAAAGTATAAAAGAATAAAATATCACCCTGAGATCATGTTATCATCAGATCTTCATCTATGAAGATGTGAATACAACAGTATTCACAACCCTTGAGCTTTGTCATTTTCCCCTATTGCATCTACAAATGGTAATGTATATGATTATGATTATATGTGGTAAGACAACATAAAGGAGGGATTCAATATAAAGTAGACAGACAATTAAACATTTAGTTTAAAAAGTTTAAAACAAACATTTCCATCCATCATGAATCAATATGCTGTATAATAAATGTCGCCTGTAATGGCACCGATTGCAAGGAACTTCCCATTTGCTTGATTTTCCAGAGGTTTCCACAAAAAGAGCACAAACTTAGAACAACATCTACGATATCTATAATTTTGATCCCAGGAGATCAAGAAACACATCGTAGTTCCATACTTTCTTTAATTTGATGCTTTTATGGAAAAACACTTGTGAATCAATTAGATCCCCTGGTCATTAGGTAAGCGGCGTAAAAAAACAGCTGTTTAGACCCCTAAAACCGTCTACCATTACCACAGAGAAATAGTTGCTCTTCCTTTCACTTCAGTGCATTAAGTACTTTGTTGTAACAATGTTAGAAAGTGAAAAGTATCAAAAGATTTAGCCAGGCAGGGTAGATGTTATTAATCGGAATTTTATCATCATTTAGGTTACAAAAGAACCCAATCTGTTTTGAGGTGAATACAGGACGCCAAGCTACAAGACATTCCGCACTACCAGGCCAGAGACAGCCAAACAACCCAGAGTTTCCACAGACACCAAACATCTGACTGTGTCTCATTCATCAAATACAAACATCGACAATGTTTGGTCTTTGGGATCTTTTTGAATTCCTCAGAGTTCGTTTTTTTTTACTTTCAGATCAATGGATTTTTTTTTGTACCCTTTAACTGTTCAAAGTGCTGGATGGCTTCATGTTGTGCATTAAACAGGTGGTTTGAGTCTGAAAAACCTTCTCTGCAGTCGTGTACGGGAACTTCTGTGACTACAATGTCATCATCTCCCTAAACACTTGTGGTCACAGACAGAATGAAGCCACTCCCAAGGGTTTCCATCATGAGCAAGGCCTTAATATGGTGCACGCTGGGAAGCTGCTACCTTTGGAGTTCTGGGGCCATAGCAAGAACAGGAAAAAGGTCCCACTTCCAGCGGGTTTACAACCTATGGGAAGGGCCAGCGGGGTTGGGTGCTATGTGGCTTAAGGCAAATACCTGCCTGACCTTATGTACGAGGTTGAGAGGTTCCAGCTAGGTATTGTCAGCCTCACCTCAAAACACAACAATTCTCATCGAAGAGGTTTGGACACCATCCCACTCTGGATTTGATGACGCAGACAGGAACAGAGGGATAAAGGTTAGAAGCTTTATGAACGAAATTTCAATGTGAAGGCAAGGTGTCTCTACTTGTTGAAGATGATATTCTGGTGGCTTCATCAGTCTGTGTTTATAGTAAAATTCACAGCGCTAAGCTGACTTGTGAAGGGGCAAAGATAACAATCAGCCCCTTTAAATCTGGGACTATGGTCATAGGGTCAGAAATGAGGTCCTGCTCAACGTGGAAGGGTTTAAGTATGTTGCGGGCTTGTTCACCAATGCAATGAGAAATGCACCAGGATATTGTTAGCAGGATTGGAGGCAGTAGTAAACAGACAGTTGTACATTTTAAAGTGTGGTACCGGATTTTCTGGTGATATTAAGGTATTATAGCAATCACATAGTTGTGTTGTATGTGAGGGTGCCACAAAGCGTGTCGTGTTTATATGTCAAGAACAGGAATTGTTTCTTGTGATACATTCAGCTGAGGTATCTGCACTCATCCCTGAATTCCAACATTTTGTCAGTAATCAATGTTTCAGAGCAATGCTTTCACCCTTTTAAAAGGAGATCCAGTTGATTATAAAACTCAAGATGTTAATGCTATCAGTCTATATAAGCAACATCAGCATTTTCTTAACACAATAATTTTACTTAAAATAATGTTGGAATCAAGCGGAAAAATGCTTCCACATAAATTTCTTAAACCACTCTGGCAGCAAAAACTGGGTTAGTGTTTTTCAAACATCTCTCACTATGCTAATAAACTGCAGCGTTTCCTCCTTCCAGCTTGGCTATGAGGTGGAGAATATTCCACGGGAATGATTGAGAAACATAAATGAGGGTTTCGCTGCAGGAAATGTTCTGACACATTTCAATGTCTGCAAATAATTTCACTTTGGTGCTGGCAACAGAGTTGTTGAAAACCACTTTAAAGGGAGTTTCATTTTATTTTAATACCCAAGATATCCTTTTTTTGTTTGGGGGGGTGGGGTGGCAGAATCGTTGGATTTGAAAACAGTGAATGCAAAGCCAAAGTCAAGAATAAAATGTGGCGAAATCGGGAGTCTTATTTGTTTTGACGAGTTCTCATGGCTCATATGTTTCCTCACCAGCACAGTTGGAGGAACATAATCTCCCATTAGGCGACACTGAATCCCTTAAACACACACAACAAATCCCGCTGACCAAACATTACACACTTCAGCTTGAGGGTTGCAGGACAGTTGCAAACACCAGCAGATCGGCGAACACGCACACATAGAATGGACCAAGACCACACACTTTGTAGGGAAGTTTCCGGACACGAGGCCTGCAGATCAATCACGTTGGAACAGGGGGGGTTCCTCTTTAACTAGAAGCCATTTCAAACTTTACATCATTGTCTTAAAAGCTGAATAAAACGGCAATTGTAAATACTTTTCTTTCATAGAGTCATGTTGTTCTTGTCTCTTTTTTCAACAAGGTACAGAATCACTGCCCTAAAAGCTTTTACTTTATTTTTTAATGCTATTCTGAGAGGTCAAACAAAACCCTTTTGTTTATTATTATCAAGTGCTAAAATGGTCAGATGCCACATGAAATATTTTTACTGTTAAAATCCTGAAGCTTCCCTATAAAGACGGCAGTTTCCAGCTTTGGTATCATAAACCAGTAGCGAGTCATCCAAAAGCTTTGTTTGAAGGGATTCCTTTTCATTTACATTGATTTTACTGAAAGCAGAGATGCACCTTGAAATCATCTGCTGGGTGAAACGGGATCATCTACAGTGGGATTGGCCCTAATTGCAACAGGAAATGAAAAAGGACCACACAAAATACGCTACCAACAGCAACAAGGAGGTTTCTGAACTATAGATAGTTATAAGAACTTTTAGAGGAGCTCTTTAGTATTTTTTTTCAGCTACTTGCAGGCAGTTGTGGTCATCTTTGATCAACGTGGTTCTCCTATGCTAAATGCCGTTAAAGTGCAGATTTCAAATATGAGGTGCTAAAGATGGGTTAGAAAGTCACAGCTTTTGTTTTAAAACAGTAAGACTACTTTATAACCTTTGAGACACACGCAACATCTCCGCTGCTGATATAAATAATTATTAATAATGTCAGAGAAGTTGGAAACAACAGGGTTTCAATCGTGTTCTCTCATTTTTCTCATATTACAGTTCTTAAACAGAAATGGAATTCTGCTAAAATCGGTATCGGCAGATAAATCAGCCCCGAATTCAGATCGGTGCATCTCTGACCAACAGGAACACAGATGTTTCTTTATGTTCCTTTTTGATAGAAGACAGTGATTACATCATCAGGTATCCTTTCAAACATCTTGGAGCACATTTGACAGAGCCAAGGCCAGGCTGCTCCTAACTTCAGTCCCGTTCAAGCAGGCGGGTGTTGACAGCCGGGAGACAACAGGATCCGGACTGGCACCAAAATCCCACTGAAGCACGACACACCCATAAACACAGACGTACACAAACAACTCGGCATGATACTGACCAGCTCGGTATCATAGAAATTGTCGCGGTGGAGTTTGTTTGGTCTCTTTGTCATCTGGAAGCAAGGCAAAGGGGGTTAAAACAAAAGCTAAATGCTAACATCCTATACAAACTATTTCTTTAAAAAAAACGTTCATGTGTCAAAAATAAATAAATAAATGAGCAGATGTCTCGGGAAGACGCTCATACCCAGAGGAGCAATAATTACACCAGGAGTGAGGAAGATGGATACAGTGTCAAAAACATCGATAACTTCTTTTTCTATTTATAGTGCAGTGCACATCATTCAGCCAGGAGTTTACAAGCCCTTATATGCATCAGTATTTTGATCACTTTTAACATTTTAGGTACTGTTTAGATGTGTTGTTCATTCAGACTGGAGGGATTAGACTGAATTTAAAAACTTCGACACAACAGATCTACCACTGCAGAATGGTGTCTTGGAAGCAGAGTTTTTTTTACTATATAAGCTTTTAAAAATCAAGTTTGTTCAAATGTTCCCTTTTGTCTTGTGAGCATAAATACTGTACTACAGGACAGACAAAATAACAGTCGCTCTTATTCACATTTATTGTCCGCTGCTGTAGCAAAAAAAAACAAAAACAACAATAACCTACAATTTGAAAATCAAATTTTAAATTCAGCCTTTAAAAAAATTTTTTTATTTATTTCTTGGGTTTTGTTTTGTTAATGGTCTACGTTAGAAAAGGCAAAATGTCTTTATGTTTTTCTGCAGTCTTAGTGTTTGTTGTGCGAGCAAAAGAAAAAGGCAGACGAGAAGTTCAAACATGACAGAAATAAATAACCTACTCACATATGAACTGATTTTGAATTGAGAAATTGCCTGACGATTTCACGCTTGACTTGGAACTAAAAGGTCAACCTATTCTCCATTTCAGTGGAAGCAACATAACGTACGCATGGTGACCGTTTATACACAGCCTATCAGTGCAACAGGAGCTTATAAAAATTCACCTCTATCGTTGTTAGAGACATACAACATTTTCCTTAGGGTAGCTAGCGAAGCTGAGGCCAATTACATAAAAGTTGCCCTTTTGTATTCTTTGGATGACTTGAGTTCGATGATGATGGATTAGAAAGAAGTCCGTTAAAGTGAAGATGGAATAATGATTTCCCAAATACAAGCAAGCACTGGAGTTAGAAAGGCAAACCGTGCTAATTTCTCTAAAACGTCAGTAAAAATCTGCATCAGTGCAGAACTGATCCGCCGTCTTTTAAGAAGAGGCAAATTTGTAACTTATTATTATTACTCAGAGTTTATCTTACAGTAAACTTTTACTCGTTACGACAAGCGGATTTGTACTTCATTGTGAAAATAAAACAAGTAGTTTTTTGTTTATAATTTTTAAAAACAATTAGTTTTTGTCAGATCGCTACAATACTGGTAAATTAAAGTTGGCCATAGAAATCTCTGATGGCTGCATTTTTATTTTTAAACCGGTTGCTCATATCACACCATAGTTGCTTGTTCTGGTGTAAAAAAAAAATCAAAGTGATGCCATAAAGAAATTGATAATTTCAACTACATGTCAAGAACTTCACATTTATCATTTCATAGAGAATCTGTAAATTAGCATGCTAAAAAAACCCGTACTGTTGGTGATCATTCCAGATTAAAACTGGGTTATTAGTATGAATTAGCTGACTCCATCTGATCTAGCACAGAGAAACTCCCACAAATGCAAACACATCACTTTCTTTTGAGAAAGCGCTCAGTGTGAATATTCATTTTAGGCTTTTTTCGTTTGGTTTCTTGGCACAGTTAGCCTGCAAAACCAAGTGGCTCCTGGCGTGCTCTGCGCACGACCAAATCAGCATCTGACTGACTTCACGATTTTGCAGTTGCCATGGAAACAGGCCGGCATGAAGGTATATAGAAAGGTTTTTTTTGTTGTTGTTGTGGAGATGAAAGGAGAACTCAGAGGGACAAAATGATTATTATTATTATTATTATTATTATTCTTTAAGAAATTAGAGGGACTTTAACAATGGATCTCTCAGTTTTCTTCCCTGGCGCGATGCTGTACTGTAAGGAGAGAAGAGGTGGGGGTTGGGGGTGTATGAATCCTCATGCATCAGTTGCCAGCACACACAGATGTACCGCAAAATATGCACACGTTTGTAGATACACACACATACCCAGTTCTGTGAGGCTGGAATCGATTTTGATAAATGAGTGAGCAGGAGCCAGCCGATAGAAAAGGGTTCGGTTTCATTTACAGTCTTTTAATCACTGTGGCAAAAAGCATCTATGCTTGATTTATACATATATCATCCGATATCCTTTTATTTCTGATGGGAGCGAGTTTGTTCAAGGCTGACCTGGTTAAGGTAGTGGTATTCCTCTGGTTTGAGCAGGTGGAAAGCCTTCCTCTCTTCTTCACTGGTTCCAGCCAGCAGGTAGTAAAACACATGGTAGTTCCTGCAGATCGGAAAACATCATTTCAAATTGCATCTCAAGCAGTTTTTTTTTTAATGGCTACAAATATGTTCAGTTTTACAACATATATGTATAATTTATTGCTTAAATCTCCTCTAATTTAGTTGTCACAAACCCAATGTGCATCATCTTCTCACAAGTGATGAAAAAGGTATCAAATTCAATACAACCCTGTGGAAATTACCACATTACATTTATGGTGAGCTTTAGGTCTGCTCTAGTAATTCTTTTCTAAACTTCCCTTTAGAGTCATTGTAAAGTCAAACTGTGGCGGATAAGGCTCAACATAGAGGAACGGTGTAACTGCCCCGTCTGCAAAAACCTGAGTATAACTTCCCACAATAAACAGAAATGGTCAAGTCTGCCAGTGCATTGCAGCTGTAGGGCTCTAACTATCGTCTCTAACACTTAACCTTTGATGTAGCAGAGCCACCGTTATGTAAAATACACGCTGTGGCCCACAGGCTACATTCTAATGTGACAGTAAACAGGAAGCAGAAGGGCACATCCCGGAAATTCACTATGACAAGGCGGCAAGTAAATGGACAGCAAACATGTTCAGGTGTGGAGTGTCACTGAAGGACTCTGGTCAGAAAATAAGTGTCTGATTGTTGGAGCTTCTTTTGATTGATTTGATTTGATTGATTGATTCCTTCAGTTTAAAAAACTTGATTTGACCACAAACAAAAACTAGAGGTAATTGGAAACTGGCTGGTTCTTTATCCTAAATAATTGAAATCAGAAACGAAACAGCTGTCTGTATTTACTTGGGTTAAATTGTTCCAATGTTAACAATTGTTTGTACATTTTTTTATTCTTTAACACTCTGATGTATTTGAGACACTTTGTGATGGCAACCGTTGAGCTCGACCTTCGCTCTGATATTATGTCTTTTTGTCTTTCCATAGCTTGAGTTCACTCAGAGGCAAAATGTCAAAGACTTAAGATTTAAGACAGTTAGTAGATTATAATCACCTCGCTTGCCTTCCCCCCCGTTACAGGTCTAAACAGTGTGGGAGGTCCCATCTCCAGTTTCTACGCCATCAATATCCCTACCAGGGCCTGTCGTCAGGGTGAAACCGAAACTCTCGTTCGGTGGGGATTTGTTCACCAAAGGTGAAACATGGACGTGAAGCAAAGTTTCCCATAGGACTTTACTGTCTTTTCACATTTTTGTTTGTATTTTTTCATTTTCGGACAGCTGAGAGGATTAGATGACACAGAGGACATGTCACTGTGTTACGTGGAAGAGAAATGGCGTTAGGGATGCGAGCACAGGTGGCGTCTCGCTCACAGCGTGGGAGGTGATTTACACAGAGATACATTCATGGTCGAATGTGACCAAAGTAGGTGAAAAACGACCAAAAGGAAATATATTATGTTATGTTTCACTTACGTCACAGTGGAGATTGAGCAAAGACGATTTTTTTCTGCTCTAAAATTAACTCTCATGTACATAAAACAAAGTATTGAGGCTTTTAAGCAGCTAATTCAATAACACGCATGAAAGGCGAAACTGTGTCAAAGGACGAAGAGGCAACCATCTCCAATCTTCACACTTATGTTGCGTTAGCCATGCTCAATCTTCTTCTATTGAATTATGTGGTAAATGATGACGATCTCACCATTTTCTGGAGTCAAATAGGTGTTACGGTGTCTGTGATTGAAATCCCAGAGACCAAATAAATTTGTGATTTTAAAATTGTGGGAGAAAAATATCCACAGCTGTGAGGCTGAAAAAATACCAATCAAATTCCTACTTTTTTTGGCTACTTTACTTAAAGGTATAGGAGAGGATCTTTTCAATAGAAAAATTTCAATGTAAAATCCCATCGAAAATGACAGCCAATCAAAAACGGCCGGTGGTGAAAAATAACTGGCTGTCGATGCGTAAATAAAATTTACGCGATGACGTATATGCCCCCATCCACCCGACATGAGCAGTGTTGCGAAAATGAGAATGAGCTGAAGATCCTCTCCTATATCTTTAACCAAGAAAATGTATTCTTTTAAAATAATGTAGTGCCGTATAATTTGTGCCAGTGATATGTTAGAAGTTCCTGCCTAGTAAATAAAAACACACTACTGCAAAGTAAATTTCAGCTCTCAACCCAAAAAAAAAGGGAGTGAAACGACAACTTGGGGAACAGTGATCGATAATCTGACCAGTTAGCAGGTTAAAAACATACCAGTTTTAGCCTGCAACTTATCAACCTGATGTAAAAAAAAATGAGGGGTTTTGAATTCACTCACCTCTCGTTGTGCTCCTGGTACACCAGCCGGGATTTCTCCAATAGGTACTTCTCCACATAAGCGCTGAAAATAATAAAGACATGGTTTGTTGAGATATGCCAGGTTTATCTGTAGCATGATCGCGAGTGCTAAAATAAAGACTGTATGTTATCATTCTTTTCTTTAGACATTTTACATTTATTTAGTATATTTTCCACACTTTCTAACACATAATGTTCCTTTCAGCTGCAAAAGATTAGCCCAACAATTTTAACTATCCTATGCCTTTAAACTGAGTAACACCTACGTGCAAAGAAAGATACTGCGTTGAAAGAACTATATATATATCACTGCTTTTGTCTATGTCTGACAAAACTAACGCGTTGTGCAGTCTGGTGGAAATGCTCTAACTCAGTAGATGAAAGCACGCCTCATTCACATGTTTGGAACATTTTAAAGGTTGACCCAAAATTATTTCATGGTTTATATTGATCTATAATATACTGATGTTAATATTGATCAATATAAAACAGTATTTTATATTGATCTATAATAATGCATTCACAAAGTCTTCACTATACATTCACTAAATGAGAATATGCGTTTCAACAGGGCTCACAGGGAATATTAAAAGCAGCTTTTAAAAGCAACCTTTAAATACTTTTCATTAAACCCACATTCCAGCATTAGTTATTTAATTTTCATTATTCTGATGCAACATTTTAATCTTAAATATTGCATTTTCATTAGTTATAAGTGGAAAATTATCATAAATAACGGAAATAAAGTCTTGACACCATCAGTTCACATGGAATTATTTTTATTTTATGTGTTTTGTGAAAGGACTGTTACTGACAGGGGGGTAGAAGTCCACCTGCTTAAGTTTACCACGCTGGCCACGTTTGATTTGTGAATGAGTGAGCTGGCTAAGCAGGGAGGCTTGACTAGGATTTTAGTTAAATCCAATTCAGTTATTTATGTACAAACCATGTCATCTAAAGGCGTAAGTAGAAGCTGAGATTTAATTAGTTTAGTTAAAAATCTGCTGGTACCATTAATTGGGAGCAGGTTTACTTCTTACCAATCACCATAATGGGATATTTTCAGCGTACCCAAACTTTTCTAAGTATTGCTTCAGGCTGCACTTCCCATACAGCTTCAAATCTCAAAATCCGCACCAAATCTTTGCAAACATTGTGTTTCGGCAAACTCAACTCGCTGCACTGTCCTCGGGCTACTGTCCTTTCAGCAGATCAACTTATTAACACGCTTAATACTGAGAATAAATACATTTTATAGACAGAAGCTGTCAAAAGTAAACTGCTCCTGGAAATACTGAGTTAAAAAGAGAGTTATCACTATATGTTTTTAGTAAGCTTTTATTTCATTTTTTAATACCATTTCTTACGTTAAAACAGGCTTTATGACACTAATCAATTTGGCTCATGCGCATTTTGCTTAGAGCTGGCTTTCTTTTTTTGTTTTTTTGTAATGTCATTGAATCTAGGGATATATCAATCTAAAAATGTTAAACAATACCAATATCCAATATTGATATAGCAGTTAAAGCCAATTACCAATGATAAACATATTTCCCTATTATTTAAATGCCCTGAAAAAATCACCTCTTTGCTTCACTTGAAGAACGCCATCTAACCATCACTGTTACATGACAAGCGCCCTCCCATGAGTAAATCCTCACAAACAGAACCAAGAGGTAAATAGAAACAGGATGGAGATAAATATCAGTTCTTGATATTGCCCAGTTTTACTTATCAGACTAATATATATACACATATGTTAAAAAATTACAGACATTGTCCAATACTCAGGTATGCTCATACTAATTATAATCCCTCCATTAAACTATAGATCTATAGATTGACTGACAAATCTGAACAAAAATACCACCCAGGTTTCTGACCCATATTTCTATCATATTAGATGAGCATCTTGGCTACATCGCATATTCATCTTCACCAAAATTCTTTGCTGGATTAAAAAAGCCTGCCACATTTTCCAAATTTTTATAAAAATAAAAATAAAAACAAGCATGTACATGTGCTTTTCCACTCTTACCCCCTGACGGTGCCGCTCTCCTGGTAGTTGACCTGGATGAACTTTCCAAAGCGGCTGGAGTTGTTGTTGTGAGCCGTCTTGGCGTTCCCAAAAGCCTGCAGAGGAATAAAAAAGTAGTTCGATGTGATAAAGGTTAGGGGTTCCAGACACGCTGTTCTTTCCATATTTCACCGATATAAGAAACTATAAACGGTTATATTTAAGAGGTGTCACGACTCAGAATCAGGAACGCTGCATATTAATTAGCAGGGAAATAGAGAAAAAATATATGTCAAGAAAAGAGGGAAAGGCTACCAATCACTGTACTCTATTAAAGGTTGGGATGTTCGGGGAAGGGCCTGAGCAGAAACACGCACACATACACAATTCGGTCAAGCTCACACTCACACATGCCAACAGCGAGCTAAACTGCCAAATTCCTGGGAAGGCAAACGAAGCAGAGCTGAAAACAGACACAGACGTTACTTCTTGGAGCCTGTGGGCCTTTCTGCTGCAACGATGGCTAACAAAGAGAGCCCATCATATGAGGCCCCTGGGGAACTCATTCGTGTTCTCATTAGGAGCATGATGGGGCCCGCTGGGGTGAGCTGGTTAGTTAGAAAGAAAGAAGATGACAAGAAGAAAGAGGAGAGAAAACACAAGAGGCAAAGAAAAAAAAAGGTGAGGAGAGGAATATCTATTGGTTAAAAATAAGAGAGTCTTAATAGGAGGGAGGAAATATGAGAAAAAAGCATTTTACTAAAGGGAAGGAAGGAAATTAGAGAAGGAGAGAAGCTGAAGAACAAAGCGATGAAATAGGAAGAGATGAAAGTGAGAAGTAAGAAGAACACACGCATGAAAAAATGAAAAAGCAGGAAGACAGAGAAATGAAAATATTAACAAGATAAGAAAGATAAAAGATCTTTAGGGGGAATACAAGCGTTTTCACATTAAAGTCCAGAGGAGAGGCAGCGTGCGGAGCTGTGATAAAGAAAACACAGACTCTTGTTGTCATTGTACAAACACAGAAGGAGCAGCAGTAAACAAAAATTGGTTAACTGACCGAAATAAACAGTTTCATAAAGACAGAGAGATGTATAACACACGGAATACAATACAAGGAAACCTGCTACTGAACGGATTCATTCAAAGACCCGGAAAACACAAACAAACCCTGACAGACTTTCAGTTGGCCTGTAGGGAGAGAACAGCCAGCAGGCGACAGACACAGGGAAATAATGCGGCTGATGCATTTTCTCCACCACTCTGTCATTCTCCTATCAAACTTGATCAGTTCTTGGATAACCCCGCCCTTATGTGTCCAAATATTTCCAGTTTGGAGTTTAAGCAGAAAATCCATTTCGTGAATTACCGGCAGGATGTAAAAAAAAAATATATATATATATACATATAGAGCTTTATTCTTTTAGATGTTTATGGAGTTTGTCCGTGTGCGTTCCCTTTCAGTTGTTAGGAGATTAATGAGGAGGCCTGGAGCGCCAGGATGATTAGAGTTGAACTGTGCATCACGGTCAACGCCTGCTGTGACCACACGTGATATGAAGATTCCGAATCATCCCAATGGCATTCCCGCCTGGCGTGCTCAGGACTTTGGAGGTTGGGACAGTGATACGTTCCCTCATTCTGAAACCTCTGTGTTTGGCAATTTTTGTCAAAGACCATTAAAAGCACAATTACAGCTGACAAAAGAAGCAGAAGCTCCATCTGAAGAAAATAGCTTTTAGCACAAGATATTGCTTTGAATGTATTCCTATCTCCAGTTGGCGAGAGATAGGATATATCTGCACACAGAAACGCTCCAACCTGGACCCAATTTTAACCAAACACCTTTTTTGTGGGGCAAGGCAACAGGACAAATCACTGTACAACGGAGCAGCACGCTCAGTAACAGTAAGCCTCTAATTAAACACCTATAGACAGTATCACATTAACCTTACCACCTAACCCCAAACCCAATGGTCCAAGACGTAGAATCTTTGACCGTCAGCGCAAATCCAGCCAACCTAACCATTGAGCTGTCAAATTACAAGATTGATTAAATGTTAAACACCGACTTAAATACGTTTCCAGGGGAATCAACTCATAAAATACATCGGTGTTACTCTACAAATCACAGTGGTTTCATTTTACTTTTGAGGATTTTTTAGCTGATCTCAAAACCTCCCTAACAGGTATTAGGGAGTAATAGTTGCAGATTAGCTATTGTTAAAAGCCTGTAAAAATGCCATTTAGTTCTTTATAAAGGACAATGTTTAATCTATTTTAAAATGATAGAAAATACATTTTCCTAATAAACACAATGATTAGCTGGTCTTTTTATGTTTGGTAATAATTGGGTTATTATAAAAACACAAACAACTGAGAATGAAATAATTTGATCATCTTGCGGAAAGAAAATAATAATAATAAAAATGACACTAAAATTCTATCAAAAGTTGTCCTGAAAATCTGGTTGCTGGGGCCCTTTTTTGTCAGGGATGTTTTCATGTCCACATTTAAGGCTATGGCCAGTTTAAGTTTACAATTGTTTTACCTCATATACTATGTCTATAAGCCGAGATAACAAGCTAACAGACTCAGTCATTCTTTGTAGTCAATTCAACGAAGGTTTCTATGACATCAACACAACTATGCTAAACGCTAACACTGATTCACCTTAAATTGAACACATTGTGCCAGTCTAAATGATTGTATATTACCATGTCAAGTTCAGCTCATATAAGTCATGATAGCTGACTGCGTGTTAGTAACTAAACTTACAGTTCACAGTTTAAAATGCTTACGTTAGCGGTTTCGCTAGCATTGGCAGTTTTGCTGGCGTTAGCATGCTAAGCGCCGCTACAGTGACATTTGCCTTACTGGACAGTTCGTTTTTCTCAGAATTCAAACTGTAACATCTTAAAACAATAGGCTTGGCATAATAACAAGTTCAAGTAAACATTTTGAAAACACCCCCAACAACTCCAGAAGGTTGCAATGGCCAATTTTATGGGAAATAAAATAAATGCATAAAGGTTGATTCACCCCTCCCTTGTGAAATTGGCACCTCTATTACTCTATTATACGATTTTACTTCCACAACATTACTTTGAACACACTACCAAAAAAAATTGCAAGGTGATATGATAACTTGAGGCACAGTTTACTTGCAGTTGTTGCTTATTGAAAAAAGGCATGCAATAGTTTTCAGCCTTTTAGGTTTGGATGGCGTCATCATGCTGCCGAGTTGGCAGGTTATGGGGAGCTTTGAGCTGTCCCATTGATGCCTGTAATACTCATTCTTGGTAAACATGGCAATGACAACGACGACGCAGCCTGTCCAGCTCAAAAACTGAGTTGTTGCAAAGCATGCACTCACATGCAATAAAAAAAAATTGTTAATTAATCTTTTGATTTTCCCAGGAAGTTTGCCTTAACAAAAGAAAGGAAGCAGATTTTTTATTTTTTTTATTTTTTTTATAAAAGTGAGGGGGACGGATCGAAGGGCTTGCAAATCTGGGTTTGTCAAAACCCCCTTGACACACCCTCTATCTGCACCCCAGCAGTGATGCAACACGTTATTATGAGCTGTTTTACTAAAGTACAGAAGAAATGTAGGCTGTTTGGTTGGCCAACACAGCAGCAGTCAATAATGGCGTATATTCTCAGATTGGTCAATTCTATCAACTTCAGAAATTAATATAATCAATCAAATCAATCAATCAACAATTATCTATCCCAAAGGGAAATCAAATGGTGTTGGAGTATCTCATTGAAGTAAAGAGTTGTTGTAGAATGTGATGGCTGTGGGCAGGAAAGATCTTCTGTAGCGTTCTGTTTTGCAACTAAACTGAAGCAGCCTTTGACTGAAGAGACTCTGTTTTCCAATGACAGTTTATAGAAGCAACTTGTAAAGCTGGTTCCAATTTAAACATTGTAGATTAAATTAGTAATATAAGTATGTCACACGTGAAAACTTGCGCACATATATTAAACGTCTTCCAAAGAAACTGTGAGATATTTTGCACTAGAAGTCTGATTTATGTTCACTCCCATCCCTTGATCGAACAACCATGAACAAGCAATGCCTGAGGGTTCATGACTATGCTTTTCCAATAAAAGACTAACCCGCAAAAGACTGAATTGTTTTTTTTTTACGTTTCGAGCTTGATTACGCTCAATAAACCAAAAAAAATCCAGGTTTTGCTGCATTGCGGGATCCATAAATAGCCAGTTCCATGTGTTGAAGGCAACGATCACAGCTCCTATGAACACACATTGAATATGCAGAAGTTTAAGATTTCTAATGAGGCAAAGATGCTGCACTTACAAGCTTAAATTTTCATGTCTTAACATTTACATACAAATGTTTCGATTTTACAGCCGAGATTTTGCTAATGTATGTGGCCTTTGCACTGGTATCGCCTTATGAGCTTTTCCATACTGTCATTTTACATTAGCCAGTTGTTTCCTCCACAGCTGCAGAAACCCCAGATCAACATCCTCACAGGAAGTGAGCAGCCGTTAAGGCTTTACTGTGTTGGAGCTTAGGAACAGGCATCCCAGACAGAAAACATTTTTTTTTTTTATTAGCATGTTTGCTAAATTTACCTTAATATTAATATGTCTAACACAGTTTATTCTTCCTCTGTTTCATCCATTTTCTTTTTTATTTGCTTGGTCACTGCTGTGCATCTCTGCCTTTGTAAATCATTATGACACTTTGGAACAAAATACTTTAAACCTCTGCTTTCCTTAAAGCCTGTAGCTTGTTTATTAAACACTATATAAAGTAATGGGCTGGTCCCTGGATATCAAGGTACGCAGATATTGTTATCAGTTACAGTTTCTGGTAATGATGCAAATGTTTGCTTTAAAGTAAACTGAGCAATCGACACATGTAATCCTGATGCTGCTCATTGTGTTGCCCTAAAAAAAAGTGGCAAACCAACCTTAAACGTCTGTCTGACCCAATAACCAGATAATATTTGATTTTCACTCCAAGAAGAGAAATATAAAAGTTAGAGTTATATTAACAAAAAGATCAAACCCTATGAGGCTTGTTTGTGAGATGAAGGCCACAAAAGCAAGTTATTTTGTTTTCTAAAATGGAAAGGATTTTTAACCATTTGTGGCCATGTCAATGCATAAGAGATACTTTAATGAATCTTTAATTGGTTTTCAGATTTTTCTATGCTTCATGAAACCTGAATCAGATTAGGAATAGTCAGAAAAACTTTGCAGCATGGTGAGAAGACAACTTTCAGTCACTTTCATTCAGCCTTAGATCTTATGAACCAGTAAAATATGTGAAAAGGTTTTTGTAAAAGTTTTTTTTTTATTGTTTTTAATAACTTTTATCCTCTGTTACCCAAAAGTTTTTATAATAGTTTCAGAGAAATTAACACTAGTCTCCAAGAACAAATTTTCAACCGTATTTTGGCCCTGCTAGGTTGCTGTAGCTTTAACATTCAGCTAATATTGCGGAACGGCATTCCGGTCTTTTGAGAATTAAATGTCCATACATGCATAAAACAGTACAGGAAGTAAAGAGCTTCAGTAACGTAGAAATGTACAGTGCTTTTAATAACAGTAATGCAAGGAGAAGCTAATCCTATTTTCCTAGGACATTTAACAAATATAGCATGACTGCAGTCAGCAGCAAAGTTAAACTGTTGATATGGATTAGACGGAGACACAAAGCTGCACTCTGACAGCTTAATTGATGGTATTTAGGAAGGAAACCCCATGGTGAAAAAAATCCTTTGTCACGCACAACACGAAGAAAAAAAAAACTTGTAACTGCAGGAAAATAGTAAGTGTAAGTTTCTTCTTTCTGAGAGCTGAAATATTTTCATAATTTTCCATTTTTCTGTTTTTAAGGAAGTATGTTTGATCATTGATCATAGATGTTTTTATGTGTTAAGGTGCTTTGTGACAGTTTATGCTGGGCTGACCCGTACTAATCAGCCGGGTCGATTCTTTCCGCCGCACAGTGTTGGCTCGCCCTGCAGGCTTAGTTTAGTGCTATAGAAACAAAGAAAGATCCAATTAGTAAGGGTTTCTTTGGGAAATCATTGTCCTAGCTGATTTTTTTTTCTTGTTATGACACATGCTTGCTATGTATAGGAGCACTTAAGAATTCTGTTTGTTCAGCAAATAAATATCAGCTATTACCTCTATAAAAGAAGAAGTCAAAGGTTAGAGAAAACCTTAGCTCATCAATGGCCAAGAAAAGTCTTAATGGAGCAACTTAAACTATTAAGACAATATAAAAAAGGTTATATAAGAGGAAAATATCAAGCAACTCTGATAAAGTGGGGTTTGGAATTTTACATTAAATCTTTGCAGTTTTTATTAAAAGCAAATATGTATCTATCCAAAGCAAATTTGGTAATAAGCAGTGTTTATGTCCGTTTGTTCTGTCACATCAAAATGTATTATTCCCAAGAAGAGAAAAATGCAAACTGAGATTCTGCCATTGCGAACTTCCAAAATCAACCTTAAATCCAACACGGCTGCCATAAGGATAAATTGTCAGGAAAGTTTTAGATATAAACGGTTTATTGTAATTCTGTTGGTTTTTAATCTCAATAAATCGGGACTTTATAAAGCTTGATACCTTAAAGCATAGAGAGGCGGGTGTGAATAACTCTGTTATTGGCTTGTCTTTTTAAATTTCTGTTTTATTAACCCCGATCCTTCCCACAGGTTTTCTACTGGAACAAGAACTTAATGCTACGTTAAATGAATTAGGTTGTTGCTAAATATTAATGGACAAGTTGAAAAATGGGTACCCTAGAAAATTTGCGGTGGATCTTTTATCTGTGATAACAATAACTCACAAATTTTGGGCCCAGTTGCTGCACCGTATTCTCTCTCCTCCTGTTGACTAGCATCTGGAGCCACAGGAATGACCAGACTGTGCAAAATACATGTGTATATTTCCCAAGAATGGCGTCCAAATTGTGTCATAGATATTTGTTTTCGCTCACACTGGCATCCAGTGTGATGAAATCACATCATATTCCCTGCTAGCAGGTGCAATTCGACTTTCGGGGAAGCTGGGGGAAAAAAGAGCAGGAATGTGAAATGGGGCGGGGGGG
>JAVLVB010000169.1:462124-484535 GCA_032876305.1 Orestias chungarensis | reverse complement strand
AAATAAATGCAGACCTGTATCTCTGAGTGTGTCTCAGCTGGCTTTCACAGTGTCGCAATTCATGAACCATTTCTGTTTTAAAGCCCAACAAATAACACTAAACATTCAAAAATGCAACAGTAGAAAGAAAGAAAAAACAATTAGCTTTAACCTGTTTTGGCAAGTTACATGTTTCACCCATTATAAATAATATCAGACAGATATGTATTTGGATCGCTGCACGACCTGAGGGTCCTGAACAGACGGCCGGACTGGGTCCATCAAATCTTGCCCGGCTGCTGGGGAATCAAAGCAGCCAAGGAACGTTACTCTACCACCGCGGTTTTAGCTTCGTAACAGGAAGCGCACCTTCCGAAAAAGTTTACATTTTTTCCTCATCAGACCAAAGAATACTTCCCCGAAGCTCAGGCTTTTATGCGCATCAGGGGTCTTTTTACTCTGGTTATCTTAGAACTACTTTGATGTTCTGAAGCATTTAGGACTAAAAATAAAGTAAGAACCAATATAAAGTTTTGCAGTCGAACACCTGCAATACATCATCCTACCACGTACGAGCAATCCTCTGCAACTGCGACGTTGTAAATCAGCATACTTCGGCGTTGATATATTGTGCAGCTCTGCCTACAAGCATTTTATCACAAAACCCATTCCATTTCATTTTTGCAATATCGAAATTAAGAGACCTGCACATTTAACTTGACACACTCTACAGCTTTCCCCCTCTACTGCTCATGCTTCTTTCAATTTCCGTGAGGTTGATCTCTCCCCTCTGACTTGAATTTTCTCTCCTACTCTCTTTTTTTATTCCACTCCCCCGTCTTCCCCCACATCTCCCCACTGACAGTAGTGGTGAGCCTGTTGACAGTCCGCTGCGGAGGGAGGAGGTTTTTATGGGGTCTGTGTGCTCGGTCTGTCTGTCCTGGGGCCAATAGGATCCAGATGTGGCCCCTGCACACTGGAGACAGCCTCCATTTATGGGGAGGAAGATAACATGAGAGATAAATGTTTCCTTCATTTCAACGTCTTAGCGCGTGGACCCACCAGAGAACGACCAACAAGATCACAAGCAAGAGTAACTCAAGCCTGTAGTTTTATTCCGCAGTGCTCTACAGCAAGGCGTTATCTGGGTAAAGCTGCTCCTCTTGTGTTTGGTATTAGATTCTGTTGAATTCTTAAAGGCCTGTGGTCAAAGTAAGTTGACCACAAATAAAGTTAGAGAGCAATGATGCCCATCATCACTGCTGCTGTCTGGATACCCTTTAGACTAGATAGTATTTCTGTTGCCACCGCAGAGATCGGAGTCTATGGCACCAACATTTTTTGAAATCAGGTCTCAAAGTGAAACTTTTTGGGGGGTTTGCGATGAATAAATCCCGCTGTTACTTTTTAACCTGCTGGGTGGCTGCTACGTCCCATCAGTGGTTTTCCTAACTCGGGCCAGTTGTCTGCATAACTCACAACAAGCTTAAGCCTTGGAGAGGCTTGGACTAGTAGACAAGTAAAAATGAAGCAGCGGAGAGAGGAATTGTGAAAATCATATAAGAAAACAAAGTATGTATAGAAAAACCCTATCATCCCATAAAAATTAAGTTAAATAGGCGCAACTATGCATACTACGCACTCTGTAGTTTTACTCTTTTTACAACTAAAATTTATAAAACATTTGCATGGAACACATTAAATAATGCAAATAATTTTATTTGTTGTTAGGTTGCATCAATCTATAGCTCTCTTTTCCAATAGGGAAACCGGCTGCAGTTTTATGGCTCTGTGCTCTTGCCACCTTTAGCTGCAGCAGCTCCGGACATAACCTCATGTTTCTACTCATGTATCTGTGGTTGCAGCAGGTGATGCGATTAAAGTGGACCGGTACGGTATTGCATTTAGGTCAGCGGCTCCATGAAGCTGTTTTAGTGCCGTCAGCTTCAGTTTTCAACATCAATTCTGTCAGAACTCCAAACTGTCAGTACAACTGCAATCACAAGGAGTGTACGGTAATTAAAGAGAACAGATAAAAGTCAAACACTCCTCAACAGTTCTTCTGATTGCAAACAAGGCGATTTGCTTTTTAGAATCATAAGAAAAAACATTTACATTAACGCCAGTTGAATATGTAAAGTTAAACCTTATACAATTAATGTTTACAGTGGTTAGATTTAGAACTGCATAGACATTACTACACAGTTGGTACTAGGATAACTTTGTCTTTAATATGCTCTTCACCTTTTAAAGAAAAATATATATCCGCTGTTCTGCAAGCTGGTTCTGTGCGGTTTAGTTAGATTTTTAGTATTAGTATTGTGTGTACATGCTTGGATTTTGTTTACTTGCGAGGAAGGGAAAACTGGTAACAACCCCGGGCGTTTCCTTTGTCTTGTAGTGTTTTGTTTTTTTTCTTCTCCACAACCACTACACTCTTAAATTGGCTTCATTACGTCCGTTCAAAAGGACAATGAAAGCCTGTTGCCATTTCTGTCCTCAACGCCAGCATGATTCCACCAGTGCAGTTATGTGTGAACCATGATGATTGTTTCTGTTATATAATAGATTAAACATGTTTTTTTTTTGGGGGGGGGGGGGGGGGGGCATTTACTGTTAGCTTTACTCTGCAAAAATAAACAAACAGATTTTTCCATTATCTTTTATCCGTGATATCCTAACATAGCAACTCGGTGTGCTCAAGGGTTTTTCCGGTACTAGCTTGGCAATTTTAACGACCAAACTCACTACAAGGATTTAAATGTGTTTAGTTTCAGCAGACTCACTCAGACAGTTCTCATAGCCCCCTGACTGACGACTCTTGCTCATTTACAATTTTAAGATTGTCATGACATGCCAACAGCTCAACATGCAGAGACAGAGAAAATATTCTGAAAAAGCATATCCTGGATGAAACCATCAGTGGTTCGCAAGCACTGCTAATCAGCACCGTTTGCTTCTGCAGCCTCTCTTTAAATGTCAGTCTGGACAGAAATCCGGGTAGAGATGCTGAATTTGGGGACATGATTCTTTAGAAATGATGGAATTGGCGGTGCAGACTTTCTCCTTCTTTTTCTGCATTTTAACTCCTCTGGAATAACAGAAGAAGTGACTCTATTGCTCTAAGTCGCAAAGGAAAAAAGGGTCTATCTGCAGTGGGTAAAGCCACATAAAGCAAGACACGCTTGACATCCCGTCAGACTGCACCATTTCCTTTTTGTCTATGTAAAAATTAGAACTGAGAGGTCATTCATCCTCCTCACTACCTCCCCAATAATAGGCCACATGTTTTAACTCTCTATAGTTTATTTTGGCAACCTTTCCTGCTACCTCCATTTTGCCTTCCTATGACATTTTCCATATTTTGAGCCATTTAGCTCTCCTCTGCTAATGTCCCATTTCCTAATCCAGTTGTTGCAAACTGTGTTTGACAGTAAGGTGGAGATTCCTACCAGATCATACTGTTCCTGACTACATTGGATGTGGAGGAGTTCCAATGAGCCCACTTTACATAAAACCACCACTTTTTAATGAAAGTAGTGGCAGTCATGCTAAACGAACGCTTGAAATTTTTAAAAAACAAAACAAAAAAATAGAGGAGCTTAATAACAGCGACTGCTCTTTTATAGATACTATTGTATATAACTAATCTCATTGAGATATGCTATGATCGTGATTCGTTAGGGCTACTTATCCCTAAACATTAAGGCTGCTAAATAAATCGAGCTGATTACATCATTAAATTTTATTTTTATGACAATTTAATTTTTGGAAAATCTGGTTTTATATTTTGACTAAAGCACTCCTTGGTTTGCAAAGTTTGGAAAGATGCCAATCCCTCCAAGGCCTCCACTTATTGTTTAACAGCTTATTAAAATTCTAAAAACTTGTCATGTCTTTTTAGGAAAAGGGAGAAAAAAATTATCAAAAAAAAAAAAAAATCCAATTTAGTATTAAAAAATTGGGGATTTTTTTCTGCCCTTCTTGCCATATCAACCAGCCCAAATTAACATGGAAGAGTTTAGTATATGCACTATCTAATTGTTTTAATATATATATTTCTGTTGGAAAGTTATATTTAATATACCAGTCAATTTTAACAAGTGACATTTAAATTATAATATGAATTTTGACATTATGTATTAATAAGGGCTTAATTACAAGTATGTTACAATGTTAAATAAGGTTATTTACATCAAAACTTATAATTGTATCTTGTAATTCAGTTGATACAACAGCATATGTAATTTTGATTTACAGGAAGTACTCAGAAAAAGTATTTATGGTACGTATTTACAAAAAAAAATGTTAAAGTCTTTGTAAATATCTCATATAACATCAGCGCAGCCCATATATGTATAATTTATTCATGTATTGTTATTAGTGGGTTTAGATTATATTCAGATGCGCTCAACACTGCCAGGATTCCAGTATTTTTTACGTACTTTATAAGTTTGGGCTGTGGAATTTTTGGTGTAATATAAATTTTAGTTTTTTTCAGTTTATCCATACAATAAAAGTGCTTTGTTGTTGTTTACGGCTCTTAACAAGAAGTCAAACTTTCTATCTTCAAGTTAGAAAAATTTAAAAATGTCCATGTCAAAATCCTTGATCAACGTCTTTTTAATTAGATCCGAATCCCTGATAGTCCCAAAAATCCCTTTAGGGTCTCTTTGGAGTTAAACTATGTTCATTAAGTGAATAGCTCCTGCCTGTACTTGCTAACCACAGGAAAACAACCGTGTAAAGATAGCTCGGTGATAACAGCATCCTATCTCAAGTCAGTCTCAAAATGCAAAACAAGCAGAGAGATAAGTTTGAGGTTGAAGAGTACATATCTGGGGATTCAGAGAAAATTCTGATTAGTGTTGGACTTCTAATAGCTGAGCTTTCTCGATCTGTGGTGTCTTTTCTTTTTGACCTCTGCTCTGTGAGCGTCTCAATGGTTGCAATAAAAGGCGGCTTGTTTTATGCTCACTGGCAGGAAGGGATGAACTGCTCAAAGTCTGGAGTTTACCTAGTAAACTCCCTAAAAAGGATCATTATGGAAGCCCAAGTTCCAAACACTCACACACGCCTCTGCATGCTGCTTGTTTACAAGGAGAAGGGGGATTGTATAAGGTGCCGCTGCTACAAACCCGAGGATAGCATATTCACCGTTCAGGAGTAAGATATATCTGTGCAAAGAGCTTCTTCTCAATTTCACCAAACCCCACAAAAATTGGGGCAATTACCTAAAAATGCGTCTCTTGCTCTCCATTATTTAAACAAGGACTTTTCTCTCATCCCCTTCCATTTTTACTGTGCCCCAGCTTTACAATCCTCCCCCAGCCGCTGCTTGTGCTGCAGAGGGATGGGCGGAATCGAGACAGGATGAGGCCAGGGAGTCACGGCGCTGCATAGGAGCGGTTTTCTCTGCTCTGCAGGGGTATTGCATCAGGGAAAAAAACCAAAGCAACTGGTTGCAGTGATACAGCAGAATCGAGTCACAATGGCCCTAGACCACTCAGGATGTAATAGACTGGGATCCACCTCTCCTAACTTTCCGAATGATTTGTCAGTGTGGCAGGTTAGGGGTGTTTAATTTGGCACCAATAGAGTTTCCTATCAGTTTAGTGCAGTATGGTATCACTGTATACCATGAAAGTGTTATGCATATATGGCATACCAGCATCAACATCAGCATGGACTTGTGTCATTTTTTAACATGTGGTTATTTCCATGCTGTTGTTTGTTTTTTGTGCTATTCTGAAAGGTAGGCGTTTGTTCAGATGTTTCTTTTTTGGTCATATGACCGTGATAGTGATACTATGGATGCCCTTATTGTGGGTTGTTTACATGCAATAGAGAGGCTAGCATCAGTCATATGGTTAAAAATATATATAACCTGATTTCTAGCAGTCACCTAAAAGACAAACAAAGATCATCAATGCTGGTGATGTAAATAATTGGCTCCTTTTCAGCTTCACTGATCCCAAGCAGCCAGAGAGGGAATAAAAATTCTGATCTTTTAGTTTTTCCTAAACACATCCAAACCAAAAAGGTAACAGGTCGGGGTGACAACACTCTTCGGTGTGGAAAGTTGTTGCTGCTGGAGGAAGACTCAGAGTTGGCTTTAGCAGATTTGAACCAAAGATGTACAAACATTTTTGAAAGAGAAACAGAATTTTTTCCAAAGGCTTTTTTGAATCTAACCTCTTTGGTCAAGAAAACAAATCAGTATTTTCAGGGGAGAAAGGGGCCAAATGACCCACAGCTGGAGATACTAGGAAGACTGAACAGTTTCTTTGATTTATCTGTGTAGTGTCATTTGGTCATATCACTGTTTATTTTAGTTTAAATAACTAATGAACAATAACAAAGTTTCATAAATTTAAAATAGCTTCATACACACACAAAAAAAAAATCAGTAGAACGAAATCTTTTGAAAACCTTTACTTTTAAGTCTTTAAGTAAAGTTCAAATCTAGATTACAGATGCTACTGGAAGGGCAACAAAACTCATAAATTGGACACAAATTTCTATTTAACACAGTCTTATAATTTATGATCTACCATGCTCAAACTCACCATCAACAAACAATCCTGATATCAAAGAATATCGTTGTGTTTCTCCTCATTTTAATGTATTATTTCTCTTTATCCAGTCCGATCAGTTATTGCTTTGTCTTTGATCGTGTCCCCCACTGCATTATTTTAACCTATTGCTAACTTTTCGGCTCCATCATAATATGGACCCAATCGGCATTCAAAGCATTTACCACGAAACAAATGAGCTGCATACCACCTCATCAGAGCTCCAGCTAGAGAAAGCAACAACTGTAATGTTACGGTCGATTAGATCAAATTAAACTTTAATCGTTCCCACGAGGAAAATTAGGTCATTGCACTGCTAGAGCGAAGGGGGGAAGAAAAAAAAAACGGCTAATTTTGATATGAACTAGGAAAGTGAAAAATACGCACAGGGCTATTTTAATGTAAAAACAACACTTTAGTTAATTTACTACGTCAAACACTGAACAGGAGCGTAATTCAAGGGAAAACAAAAGATGAATGAGAGCTGCAGTATGAAGGGAGCCTTGCTGTTATTTAACATTTTACTGCAGATTTGTTTTTTATCCACAAAACTCTCCGGCAAAACAAGAAGGTGTCAGAATTAGAGACGCAGCAAAAACTCACGTCACGTGCCTGCATGTCTTACCATCGAGCCAGAGAGCTAAAGGTTGTCCATCTTAACATAGCAGTTAACGCTTTCCTGCTGTGTCATTGATGTTATTTTGAGAAAAATCTCCTTGGACAGTCCTGGACAGTATATGTGTGATAAACTCTTTTCTGCAAACTTTGCAGCAATTACAAGATTTACATTATTTGTGAGAGGACATTGGCAATCCATGAGTGGAGTTTCTTGTTATTTTAAAAAATGGGTCTCAGTCACACTTCTGTATGAGTAACGAGCGGATCCAAAATTTTCCCAAAAACGAAGGTCTTCCAATGAAAACAAATGCCGCTCCAGGATTGGCTAGCTTTCAAATACTAGCCAATTGCATGTCAAATAGGATCGTTTCCATGAATTTCAGGTTCCCACGCTTCTTTTTCTTTCGGATACTCACTCATATGCAGCAACTAAAGATAGAACAATATCATTAAATGTAATGTGCAACTGAGTAAGGCTATTTAGAAAAGATACGTGATGTGAATATTTGCAGATATATTTGCAGAAAAAAAAATACATCTACAGAAACAGACCATATATAGGAAATCAAAAGACAGCATTAAGTTGGGCTGGTTAGAAAATCTTGCAATGGTGAAAATATTGGTACACATTAAAGTCACAGTCGAGTAGGATACACACGTGTTTTTTGATTTCATTGATTTATCATGTGTAATTCCTACACTCTGTGACCTTTACCCCTTTCAGGCAATGCCAACTGACATGATAGCATTGCAAGATGACTCCGCCCATGAGGAAGTACAACTCAGGTAGAGCTTATCTCCGACAAAACAAACGCCACTGTAATGGCAGGGGGAGTGATACTCGCCTTGTATGTTGTAATTCTGTTTAACATAGCCTTATCATTTATGATCTACCATGCTCAAATTCACCATCAACAAACAATCCTGATATCAAAGAATATCTTTGTGTTTCTCCTCATTTTAGTGTCGCCTTATCGGCCAATATTAGGCAAAGGCAGCAGACAAGAATTTACAAGTCATAAGCCAGGTCCGTACGGTTGGTGCAAAACCAGAGAAATCGACATTAAAGGCCCGTGAATGATGAGGGGCAGGAAGTCACGAGTCCCAACTCACCTGAAACATATGCACAAAGGACAACAAGATGGAAGTAGACATTGGCTGCCATATTTTACTTGTCGACCAAGAAATGCAAGTGTTAAACAAATTAATAATAGACTGAGCAATTTTATACGTCTAAAGTATTTGCCCGTATTATCTTGAAAGATTCCTAAACTAAGATAATTATGATTTGAGGTACGTCATGTTAAACAAAACAAAAATAATCGAATGTTTATGACAGTAGGGTTTTTTTCCATTTTGTTTATTCAGCCAGATCTGAGCGCCAGACTTAAGTGGATAAATAGACAGTAATGTGGCCTCTCTATGTGTTTTTATGTACATGGTTCCATCACCAAGAACAAACAGTAGCTGTCACTTGTCAGCATCTGCGTGGAAACAGCCACTCTATTGGGAACAAGTTCAAACAGCCACCAGCCACTCCTCGCCTTTTCATTCTCCCACCCACTCAAACACACCGTGGGACTCTTACAATGGAACATCTGCACTATTCAATCTGTCTAATTTCCCTACAGCTTCCCGTGCTTTGCTTTCCACAGCAGGGCCAAAAGTGACGGCGCCTCGTTACGAGGATGAGAACCTGTTGCAACCTGACGGTCAGATGCTTCGTGATCAGGTGCTTTGAGCAAAGAAGCTATGTTTTTGTGAAAACACCAAAGCCCCGATTAGGGCCGCTGTTGTCTTTAATCCAGCACTCTTCCCAAAGAAAAAAGCTGCCGAGTGTGGGCTGAACGCAAACCACAGATGATGCCGTCATGCTGGAGCTACTGCAGCTCGGTGTGCACGGCGGCTGAGTCAAAACCAGCGAGGCGGGGATAAAAGTGTGGATTACAGGTCAGTGACTTGACTGTAGTAGTCTGTTAACTGGTATACTGCCCCTTTTTGTTCATTTTTTTGTTATTTCAATGAGTCTTCTGATAAAACTAACACAGGCGGTAATTCAGAGTCGAGCACCGGTTTGCAAAGCATAAACACACAAAATAAACTGACTTTTGACTACAACCCTAAAACCCTGATGGTATTGTTAAAAAAATGTATCTGTGTCATAAGTTAAGATATGCAAAGTGTTGACCTACTGAGGAGTTTACCCAATGACCTAAATCTTTCACAAACACACACAAAACTCAGCTGTTTGAAATAAACTGTCTGGGATTTGAAGCTCACTGGCTCATGATGAGAAGAACAAACCCTCAGACTAAAGTAATCACCTTTTATCCTGATAATTTATGCAGCAGACTAATGGTATTACATACTCGGCAACACCTATCTGTCTAAACCTGTTTGGTACGCTGTCCGGTAAAAAGCCTTAAATTAATTTATTGGTTTTTGAAGCTGTATAAACTCAGTGGAAGATATGTATGGATCCAATCTTAAATAAATGTACTTATAGGGGATGGATAAAAAAATTCTGACATTAGCAAAGATTGTTGGCATGGCATCCAAATCGTTGCTTCAACAGTACATCATCTTCTTGTTCTAGTTAATTTTTTCAAATTGATCAGTTCCAGGTATTTCACATTGTTCACCCCATGACTTTGTGTTTGCAGTTTTGGTAGTTTAGTATTTAAGGTTTCATTAACAAAATAAAGCAGACTGATTGAAAGTAACTATTTAGGTCATTAACATTTGTACAAAGTCAAATACTGATATCCATCAATGGGAGGTAGCTAGAGTGTTTTTGGTCTGAATTAAATCTCTGGACCGGTGAGTATCCTCCCTGTTGCTCTGGCAAGTCTCGAACATATCAGACCAGTCTTAACCAACAGAGATACACTGGGCACTATAACCAAGCGCTGAGATGATTGGCGACTGAAATGGAGGTTAAGTATCTTGCATTTTTACAAAGGAAACAGACAAATGATGTGCCAAAGCACACCAAACCGTGCCTTAATGCTCAGTGGAATCCAAACATAAAAAATAAAATACAACATGGATCATTATTGCATCTTTCAAAATAATAATGAGCCTTCTCAATCCTTGGACTTACATGCTACTGAAAATCTGTGGGGTAAGACAAGACCCCACAAAGAAGGTGATGAATTTATGATGATCACATTTCAAATCTTTTTTCAAATTTTTAAAAGTGGTCATTAAATGTACCTAAAAACGTATGTGTGGGAATCTGAGTTTTGACCGTGATTTGACCTGTATGGGTCCTCTTTCTTGATGTTTACCCCATGTTGATATGCACCCAGACTACCAATTAGTTTGAGTTGAACCCTTTAGAAATTTTAAAAAAAGCAGAATGTTTTTCCTTTACAGAGTTAACAATAACTCTTCAAAGATTAAATCTAAACCACAGAACACAAAGAAAGAATACTGAACACTGCTCATGTAAACTTTCCAGAAATACATTTTCTGTGAAATAATCTCGATAACAATGGTGGCTTGGGAGCTAAACTGTAACCAATGGCTTTCCACTTTTAGCCCTAAGATTGTCTGTCTTTGTCACTGTGTCCTTGTCAGTCAGTGTGTCTGTGTTGGTGCGTGGCAGCCTTGCGTCTGTCAGACTACAATCTAGTGGTTTACCACAATCAGTGTGTGTGAAGCACTTTGGGGTCCTCTGGACCTGACAAATCGCTAAACAACTACAGACCATTTACCTGCCATAAAAGAAATTATTCAAAACATACATATAATACAGATTAAAAAAGACAAAGCCATGACATTATTTGACATAGCTGAATGGATAAAAGTGTAGTTAACAGTCTCATATGGTCAAGACCACAAAACCCAGATAGAGTTTACTCAACCGCCCCCATCAGCCCAGATGGTTCTTTGTCCAACTGAGTCTCCTCGTTGCTGTAATCTCAACTGGGCCTGATTGCTGTGACACCACCAACAGGCTAAAATTGAATCAGGCCCATTTGTACTATCAATTTCATTTCCTTAGCCTTTCACTAAATTTGCTGGGTGGAGATGAGGAGAGTCCTCGAGAGAAAAGGGAAGGAAGAAAAAAAACCTATAATACAGCCTGCTCATACTGAATTACCCCTGCAGTGAACAGTAGTTAGTAGTACTAGAGCAGAAGAAACTATTTTTCTTTTGCAAGCAGGCATCTTTGCGGGCACTTCATGTGGGGAAAATGTCCAGTGGTAGCACCGTTGAAGGCAGGACACACAAAGCACCTTTGTTATCTCTGAAGATTTCTCTTCAGAGATAAATGTAAACCAGGCTGAGCTACCAACAAAAGGATAGTGGGAACGCTCCAGAAAGAAACAGCATCAGCGAACATGGGAAGAATCCTGTAAACAGATGTTAAGGACTACATTGCAAAACGCTTGGAACCCACAGGACATAAATTATAGGGATAGAGTTGCCAACAAGTGGGGTTAAGGTGCACAAAATGCTTATGTAAAACTTATCAGGTTAAGAAGTAAACCTTATAAGTAGAAGATGTTCTTAAGTCATATGTAATAAAAGAGGATTAGTAATGCCACAGTAACTGCAAGAACCAAAGTTAATCATTGCCTCTGAACCAAGCTTTACAAAGGTCCAGGGAAAGCATAGTAAATATCATTCCGTGGTCAGAATTTTGTCACAAATTTCTGATACGCATGTTGTTCTGATATGAATGATTTTGTAAATTTTATAACTCCAGCTAGGTCAGCAGAGGTAGCAATTGAAAAAAACAACAACAGAGCATCTATTTAGTTGTTATCTGTTAAATGTCTTTCCCCAAATATGTTTCAGAAATTGTAGCTTCCCCTGGCGTTGAGAGGTGTTCATTCAGCAGCAGCAGGAGCCAAACTGAGGAGCGTTGTCATCAGTGTGACCTTTTTCAAAAGTATTACGTTTAGACAAAATTGCCAAGACATTTTCAATTCACTGCAGTGGTCATGCCATGGCACTAGATGGCACTGTGATTTTAGAGTTGTACTGAAAGGTGCAAAAGCTTTGACCCATAACCTCCACCTCATCGTAAAAATAGTTTGATTGAAAATGGCAGCGGAAACTGTATTCATACGTGTTTGGACCGTTCATGTAACATAGATATACCTTATCAGAAGTTGTTTTAAACTGAACGAGTTGAGTAGCACACGTAGCACAACACTGTATGCATGGTTTGCATTCACACCTGTTGAGAACATAACACCTCCTAAAAAAGGGTCTTCACAAAAAAGGACTTTTAAGGTGCATGTGTCACAGACCCAGATCAGTGCTCATGTGTTAAGGAGCAGGTGGATTACAACAAAAATATTACATTTTTACTAAATACCAGTTTCAGGTAAATGCAGGCTTGAGTAAAAAAAAAATATATATATCTTCAATCCAACAGTCTTTTTAAAACTGAATAGGATGAGTTGGAGAAAATGTGACTACTCATTGTAGGGAGCCCTCCCTCAGACAAAGTGGTTTAATGCGAAGTGATGTGCAATAAAACCAGCGTGCAAGGTTCGGCAATGATAGCAGAGAACTTTTAGATGTCTCCTCGAGATTTAAAGACCAAGGACAAACTCAGTCATGGGTAAACGTCTCGTGTTGGTCTGCTGGCTGGGATAACTGGTCACCAACACGTTCTGACAGGTACCTCTCCTCCGCAAACACAGACACACACAGTTAGCGGCGGAAACAGTTCAGAGCAGCCAGAAGCTCCCTGCAATAAACGCATGCCTATAGTAAGAGTGTCGTAACAAGCCGCCATCCTCTACAGACCTCCTCACAGGTATTATGGTTTTCATTTGGCCTTTTCGGTTCCCTTGGTTCACATAAAGCATATGTGCTGCTCTTTCCCCAAACAAACTCTGACCATATGCCAAGACTTCATGGGATTTAAAGGTTTAAAAGAGAGTTAGTCTTCAATCCCAGCCTTGGTGGTTTCTGAATGCAAGCCAGCTTCTCAAGCTCTTTCAGACTCACGCGTAATGATACCGTCTGCTTTGAACTCATTTATTTCTATTAGTAGACCGCAGAAGCACTACCTAGAGCCATCCATCAGGCAAAGGAGACAGTTCTTGTCCCAGAGGGCCTGGTAGAGACCAGTAGGAGGCATCTGGATAAAAGCCATCTGGTGAATGGGTGTCTGTTTGGCTAAAACGGCATTAGGCAGGTCTGCTAACTACACCGAAGCAACAATGACCGGCTTTAATCCGGGCCTTGTGGCTCCTGAAAACCCAGAGTCTCTGTGTAATATTTGTTGGTTTCTTTCAGCACCCTTTACACACATCTCAGCTGCAAATGGGCTAAACAATGTTTGTTCAATGGACAATAGATAAGATAAAAACAATTTCTATAAAGAACAGATGTCCATATTATTTCATTTGGTAATTGCAACTTTCAAAATATTGCATAAACTTCAATTATATTAAGTTATGCCTTAATGTTTGTGTCAATCCAGTCTTGAAAACCAGTGTTTCACTACATACTTCACGGTTAGCACCATCTGAAATGTATCTCCACTGAAGTGTAACAACTCTTTCAAATAACACATTGTCATCTTCAAGCTGGTTTGAAGCCTACAGTTTCTTGATTTTAGGCTTAATCAAATCCATAAAAAAAAAATAAAAATCTGACATTCATGGTTTCACCAATGTGCAGTTCTGTTGTGCCCTAAGCAGAGATGTAAACTAGCTATGATTTAGGCCTAGATCCAAGCATTGAAAATCCATTATTAGCTCCATAGTCCTCCATAAAACTCTTCTGGTCTGTAATTGTGTAGCTAGTTAAGTGGAAAACTGCTAAGCTTGGGAAAGGGTGGATTGGATATGAGGCAATGTTTTAATTTTAACAAAATATATCCTTTTAATGAAAGGCATAATATTGTTTTGGAGAGACTCAGTCAGAGGCCATTAGATACTATGGTCGGAGCTAAAGATTAGGGTAATGATATGAAGTCCTAATTAAAGAGATAAATTGGCAAAAATGCCCGTTAAGGCATGCAAAAAATTACTAAGAATACAATTATATATAATATAATATTATTATATTATATTCTTTACACTATTTTTTTTCTCCTAAAGTATAAACCAATTTTTCATAAATCATACCCCTCAGACTCCATACCTCTTATGACAGCGTTAGGCATTATTTTGGGCTTAGCTGTATATGCATTGATTTCATTGACTTTCAGAGTTACTATATCAGCGTTGGAATAATCATGAATAAATTGACCATGTTATAGCAACCAGTCTTGCTTGATAATCCATTATTTGACCAATACATACCTTAGGGCAACACAAGCGGCCCAAATCTCAGCTATTAGGCACAAGTCCAATTTGTAGCTTCAGTCTAACTGTTTTATAAGATTTCTGTGTTTAAATACCTGTTGTTTAGGTTTATGTTTCTCTTAACTACTGTTTAATATTTCTTCAGGATAAAACTGGTCAATTTCACTCTGTGTCCATTTAACTGCTTGAAACCCTTCCATGTCTAGGAAGGGTACTTAAAAAGAAAAGATACGAGATCCCAGACTGCCACACAGAAATGGACACAGAAGCCAAGCACTTCCCATCACTCTGCCAACTGTCTTACGATCACCACACTCATATCCGTGCTTTCCCGCTCTGGACGCAGCTCAAATTCAACACGACTGCAGTCTCCGGCTATCTGCGGCGGGTTATTAAAGGCTTTGACATGACAAGAAATTATTCAACTGCTATTAGAGCATATTGAATTGGTTAGATGATACCACTGGTGTGATGTAATAGAGAGGGTTAGCAGAGCAGGAGCAGTGCTGCATTTCTGAGACGTGTCACAGAGTCATCGGGCCTGCTGCACTGCATCTAAAGGTCACCGCACTCAACCCCCCACAAGCCAGGAGCTGAGCCCGAATACTCAGTACAGTGAGGCTCTGTGAGCTCCGCTGCACACGCTAGACTAAAATCCTAAAGCAGACCAAGACAGCTCTTAGAAGATACATATACGTGGATATACACACACGCCGCTCTGTCCTTGAAAGAGGAGGAGACATATGGGGGAGCATCGCCATCCTGCAGTGAACGGAATCTTTAGCCAAGATTACCAATAGTGAAGGATAGGAACTTAAGACCAGGTGGAAGTGGATACAGACCAAGGTAGTGATGCTCAAATGAACAGGACTAAAATGAAATTTTTTCCCACTATTTCATAAAGAAAAATTCAGCCTGACTGGGTGGAGAGCATAAGTGAAGATCAATGTTTAAGTCTTGCTGTGAAATTCGAGCTTTATTCAGTTCAGAACTTTTACCTAGCTATTCTATCACAAAAATATGTCTCAACCCAAAACCGTTACACTCTACCTGTGGTTGTATTTTCAAGGCTCATTTTCTCACTGGAAGCTCTTCCACAGTCAGTAGTAGTTATCAGTATATTTGCCATTCCTCCTTACATATCTGGCAACAACTTTCCAACAGTTCCTTTTTGTACCATTCATCAAAAGAAAGTATACATCTACCAGATGTCAAAACATTTGCTGTTTTACATTTCTTAAAGATCAAACTCCATGAAATACTCAAATAATGTCATGTTGTTTTATACATATACAACCTTTTCCCTGAATTTTTTTCACCGCATCCCCTTGATGCTGTTTGTGAACTAATGTTCCCTAATAGATATCTGAGACCCTTATAGAGCAGCTGGATTTATAGTCGTATTAAATAACGCACAGATAGTCCATCTGTGCGTTATTTAATACAGTAACGTGAGCTTGGAAGGAAACTGATTGCACTTGATTTTATCTTGCATCATTTTGAAAATTCACAGTTTTGCACAATTTTTGTTTATTTGTTGACAATATGAGAAGAAAAAAAACACAGAAGAGGTGCTAACATTTTTTTCTAAACACGGTATGGGAAAAGAACAGCTAAACCAAATGCGTAGAGAAAGACTAGATGTGCAAATTTGAGCCTTAGATCCTATTTGGACAACAAACCCCCACGGGAGTGCACTAAATAAATTGCTTACATTTTCTTCCCTTCGCAGACTTTAAAGACCATCCCATTTATTTCCAGAAGAACTTTTCATTTTAGGGGATTGAAAATAGAAAAGTAATCCAAGCTGGATGCCTGACAGTGTTCCCCGTGGTGCTGCTTAATTCACTTTTTAATTATGTCAATCCAACGCAGAAGGCACACAAGCTATGATTTAAAAGGCAACTCTAAAGTACACGGTTTAAAAAATAATATTTCACTCATGCGCTGGATCCACCTCCCTCCCCCGATTCATCCAGTTGGCAGTAAGCTTCTTAAGTGGATCCAAAAAGAATGACTTATCTGAGTTTACAGGCTCTTATACAAATGTTCCCCAACCAAAGATCGACCACAGCCAGGCCTGTCGGCGAGACATAACTCCCCCTGAAATATGTTTTCTTTTTCAGCCTAGACTCCATTCTTGATAGGAGTACCCATTAAATGTTATGCTTTAACATCTGCTACCAGCTTTTAAGTATTGAAAAACTCCAACAACCAGACAGTTCGTGTTACCTTCTGTCAAACTTTTTTTTTTTTTTTTAGAGGAGACAATGCATTTATTTGTTCTGCGATCATCCACGAAGATTCCTCTTTACTCGGCATTGAAGTCTGTAACTGAGCAGGAATGTTACATTACCGTGATTTGCAAACATAATTACAACATAAACAGTTTGAAGCTTGAAAAAGAACTAAAGACATGCCTCCCATACAGTAGCTTTTAACACTTCAGCTAAAAAAAAAAAAGGTTACATTATGACACTATTACTCTCCATATTGGAGCTAAGAAAAGGGCCAGGGTTGTAATATCTCATCTGTGATTAATTCTATTTGGTTCTAATAAGACTTTGTGATTTCATATTTTTAGCCTGATGGATTCATGATGAAAGCCCAACTCTCACAATTCTTTTAGTGTAGCCGCAGCAACAGAAGCATCCAACTGAAGCAATTGATTAAGAAATTGCCTTTGCAACTAGTGGATACCCAAGAATTCAGCCAGGTTACTTCAAAAGGTAAGTACCTGTGCTAAATGTCCTCCCTTTAACCCAGAGATATGATTTTCTTTTAAAACATTTACAGCATCCTAAACTTATCTCAGCAGCTGCTGCTCCACACACGGAGACAAACAGTTCACTTATGCAAGTCATATTTTTGAAGGGTTGCAGCTGAAAAGAAAACAGTTTAACTTTGAAAATGTCTAAAACCTTCTTACAAATTAGCCATATTCCTTTTTTTGTGACAGCCTACATTTCAGTTAAACTAAAAAGCTACAGCTGCACAAACATGATCCCTTTTCTTGCTGTGCTGTCTGCATTAACCCATCTTTGCGTGAGTTTATCGAGGGACATCCTACCATTATTGGCTATCCGTATTTTTTGTACATTAAAGGTCTTTGTCGACTCTTTTTTTCATATTTCACCAAGACATTATTTCAATATTTTCCCAGCACCTTATTACACAAATTTATTTCTAATTATTTTTATTATTTTTTTTTTGTTTGTTTCGTCTCTTACATGGAGTTTTACAAATGCAACATCTTAGTTTGAATTAACCAAACCATAGATTTTAGTAAAAGTGCCAACAGAGTTAGACTTTTTTTTATGTCTGCGACTGTAGGACTACTTTTTCCTCAAGGTGCTTGTATTCAAATCTGTGTCTCAGTAGCTCAATATACCTGGCCTTCAACATTTTTGTGACATACTGACATCTAAATTAGGCAGTTTAAAAACATGACGAGTTTCAGGATCTATTAATCTTTTTTTTTTAAGCCAGTCACATTTCCAATTATAGTTTTCTAGCTCTGAAAGTTGGAGTCTTATATTTTCAATTATAAGCAAAATTGACCAGGTTTTTAATACTAGACTTGCCACGTCGTTCTTACAGGAAAGATCATGTCATATTTTCAATACCAATATAACTAAAAACTTGGAATATACTGTACAGAGTTTAAGGAAACCTCCCTTTTTAGATTTAGGTAAAAATGTGATTGATGGGGAAGTGATTACATGGGACACAGCCATGCTCTCACCCACAGCTCTGCACGGTTCCAGGTCCTCAGAGAGTACTGTTATGTTGGGATCTGTGCTTTTATCAAAACAACCCTTTGCGTACGTCGCCTCTAGCGCTTAACGTCTGACAGGTATACAATCTACCCGGAGAAAAGCACAACTGTGCATGCATGAGGGCCAGTTTTAACCACAGCAATGTGCTAAAAGGTGGCTAAAATACCAGTTATTTCACATGCCTGTAAAGCAAACCATCTGTTATTGTGCGAGAGGATTCTCCCAGATATGTATATATTGTAACACAGACTTTGTTCATACAACAAAAAGAAATCTATATGTGGCAAACGGCACTGTAGACTTCGATTGGGATGCAAAATAGTGTCAACTTGTACGGCTGGGTGTTGACTTGACATACATCCTGACAGGAAGCTGGGAACTGCAGAGGGATATAAACTATTAAGCGGTCCAAAGAGTCACATCTGCAAGGATGAAGGGAATATGCAGACCTTCACCTTCAACAGACCTTCACCAAAACATGAAATTCCAAATGAAAACCCATAATCCATAATCCATAGTTGATTTATAATCCAGAGTGGATTAGAGAGCATACCATTTGTTTTGTTTTTTTCCCCTCAATGGAGAATGTGGAAAGCATTTCTAGGTCAGTTAATAAAAATAAACAGGTCATACCAGGGGCCAACTATAGGTTCTACTGTCTGTAAGAGATTTAATTCAGGCATTCATTTTGTCTAAAGGTTTGTTTAGAAAACAATAAAGTCTCAGGGTGTCACAAGACCGTTTATATTACAAAACATTTTGTGTCAAATGAAAGGCCTGCGAGTCCTATCCAGTTGCTATCAATATATGTCTTCTTCTGGTAAAATACATCTAAAGTTAAAAGGGAGGAAGCAAAGGTGCCTTTGTAAAACATAAAAGTCCTACCTAAACTAAAACAAGTTTTTCATCTTCATGTGTTCCTGTTCTAAAACCTGTGTTTGGTATTTGGATCAAGGGTGTGGATTTTGCTGAGTCTGTATGTGGCACATTACCGTTTCTCCAACGTCAATGTTTAATTCTTTTGTTATAAATGTATTGGTCAGCTAACCTCTCTGGAAATAAATTAGAAAATGTTCTAAGTTCCTCCAGGTGATTAGATTAGAATTGGCTGAGTTCAAAAAGTATACACATTAATAACCATCAAAAAATAGGTGAAGTTGTTGGTTTCACTTCGTCAGGTTAACCATTAATCCCTTTGGCAAAAGCATCAATGAAGGAAACAATTATAGAGTAACAAATAGGATATAAAATATTGCAAGCAGTTCGAGAACACTGCAACTTGCTACCAAACAGTACTAAAGACAATAGACTTCACAACCTTTCTCTACCAAACTATATAAGTGTTTGGTGATCTCTGGATAAAAATATAAAACACTAAAAATATATTTTTTTAACAGTTTGAGATTCATGAAACTGCCATTCTATTTGGGATAGGTAAAAGGAGCATTATTAGACCATCAATGCAAGTGCAGCAACTTGGAATGAGGCAAAAAAAAAAAAGAGGATCCTTAAAATTTTGTAAACATACATATTTCACCTAGTTCTAGAAACTAATATTGTACCTCATCTCATCCTTGGAGCTGGATGAATCGTTACACCTGTAGCAGTGTCTAACTCCAGTGCTTGAGGTCCTATTCCTGCACATTTTAGATGTCTTCCTGGTTCAAAGCACCTGAATCAAATGTGTTGGTCATTAACCACGGCTGTTCTACCTTTGATGAAATGCTGAGGTAATTCAGTCATTTGAATCAGCTGTCTTGAAAGGAGGGCTTTGCTAAAATATGCGGAACAAAGGCCCTAAGGGAAGGAAACTTGACACCAGCGATTTAAAATTACTTAAGTCAGTGACAAAGTCAGCAGTAAGGTATATCCTGCAATTGCCACTTTACACTTTTGTTAAATAGCGATGAAATGAGAAGTTATGAAGAAAACAATGAAAGGAAAAAAAACTTGCTTAAAGCTACAGTTATCTCTCCTTTCTAGATCAAATTCAGTTCCAAAGTATTTTAAGTTTTATTTAGATGAAGTCTAAAGCCTGCTGTTTGACTTGCTTTGGTCTAATTTCTAACAAAAGTCTCTAAAAATGATGACTAAGAAAACGAAACATCTAAAAAGTTTTTACTTGTTTCTCACTTGTTCCAACTTGTCCTTCTAAAGATAGCTAATCGCAGACCCTCAGGAGGATTTTGCAATTGTGCGGACCCACAAAGGAACCTAGAGGTGAACACCCTCTGGATTTAACATAATTGGTGGATTCTTGAGAAGGAGGAGCTAGACTACACTTCAACTGACACAATCAACAGCACACATAATCTTTGTAAACTTTTTCCAGGGAGGTTTTCATGTCTTCAATTTCCGAGGAAAATCTCTGCCCCTTAACATAATAGATTTTTTGAGAAGAAAAATAAAAAAAAATAAGAATAAGCACCGTTTTAAGTAAGATCCTTACCTCCAAAACTGGTCCTGCTCCCAGAATGATCTGCTCAACACCACTTGCAAAACCCTTTTGGCTGAGAGCTGTCAAGTGATGAATAAGGAAGTTGGTGCTCTGCGTTTTCCCCGATCCACTTTCGCCAGAAATCACGATGCACTGGTTCTTCCGTCGCTGCAGCATGGCGTGGTACGCCACGTCCGCCACTGCATAAATGTGAGGCTCCACCTTTCCCAGCGTGTGGTTGTCATATAGTTTGACATATTTCGGATTATAGATTGGCAAGAATTGGAAAGGGTTCATTGCAATAAGAATACTCCCAACGTAAGTGTAGATGTTCTCCTGCCTGAAGCGGGCGCGCAGACTGTCCAGAAGGGCGCGCTCCGTCAGCTCTGGAAGTGCACAAAGATCAGACGGGGGATCGCTCCCTGCAGGCTGGGGGAGGAAACCCCGTTCCACCATGCGCCGCCGTTCGTCGGTCACTCGCAGCCACATCTGCAAGCTGCCACCATAATGGATAGATCCATCCAGATTTTTCTCTCGTAGCAGAAACCTGTAGTCCTCAACGCTGCCCAAGCCGCTGCGATTCTCAAGGGCAGTTCTTGGCCACAGCATCATGCGCTGAACTGGGCAATCTCCAGGGTTGAGGATCCATTCCTCGCCGCCAAACTCCTTCACTTCGGCCAACACATAGCATTTGGTGCGATCCAGGTGCAGACGATCGATGAGGAATTCAATGGCTTCGGCAGCGGTGGTGTTTTTGCGGGCACTGACGGGGCAGTAAATGATGCCGTCGGCCAGCGAGCCTGGATAGACCCGCAGGGAGAACTCATGGTCCTCCAGGCGCCGCCGCATGCTGCCAGTAACGGGGGCAAGATTGGCGCTGCTGGCGTAGCCGCAGCCGCCATCTTGTAAGCTCATGACGGAGCAGTAGGTCCCATCGGCAAAGTGCTTTCCGGGACCACAGGATTGACTCAGGGCATCATCAACTGGAGGAGAGAGAAGGGGAAAAACAAATAGAACAAGGTTAGAAGAAAAATGGCATCAGATACGAGTTTCACCTACAATACCTGCTTTTCTTCTGTTCTTTTTATAATGATAAAATTACAAAAAAGCTTTTTGTAGTATTCTAAGACAAGATAGTCTTATGTTGGTCTCATTGGCATTATTGGTTCCTGTTAATTTCAGTAAAAAAATAAAGAGTTGTGTTTGCTCTCCATCAGCTTTGCCTGACTGGGTCAGAACCTTTAAAATATTTGCTTCATAAATTTGGTTGCATTTATCGATTTTAGCAGAAAGCAATGCAAGAATAAAGTTGTCTTTTATCAACCTCAAACGTATACTCACTGTTACATAGCAACTTGCTTAAGGCCGACTTCTTTTAATATAGAGTCTTGTTTTAAAGCCAAAGTTAAGAAATAGATTAGTTGGAACTGGGTGATTATAAGCTCACGCTATTCTTCAAGTAAGATAACAGTCAAACACGAAACGACAGTTAAGCATTCATATATTTCCATAATGGTGGTTTTAGTTTTGACTCCTACAAAGAACAAAACAAAAGCCGGCTTGTCATATTCCCATTCAAACCCTGACGGCTGCAGGCATTTCCGTTACTTTGAGACTCAGCAGAGTCAGAAAAGTCATGGCATTTTCATGTGTCCCATTACAGAGTAGGTCCACTCAATGGGCTTTCTATTTCTTATAATGAAGGAAGCTGTTATCACTAACATCGCACAAGCATGGGAC
>JAVLVB010000169.1:448092-462024 GCA_032876305.1 Orestias chungarensis | reverse complement strand
TGTGTGTGTGTGTGTGTGTGTGTGTGTGTGTGTGTGTGTGTGTGTGTGTGTGTGTGTGTGTGTGTGTGTGTGTGTGTGTGTGTGTGTGTGTGTGTGCACGCATGCCTGTGTGATAACCAGAGCCCGTAAGAGGGTGCTTAAATGAACAGCTGCCACCTCTGACACAGAAGAAGCTGTAGTGAGAGGACAATGGCTTTATTCACAACTTCCTCACTGATCGTGGACGTAGTGGTTTATTCCGTCACTCTTCTTCATCACACATTCAAACACACAGTCCAGTTTTACAGGGTCAGAGTAAGGAGGCTGTCGGTTCATCAACCCTGTAGTAACACTACTTCTGAATCGTATTTTCCCTATCTGCAATATTTCCATTGCTTTTTATTGGCAATGCTGTCAAACATGTACAAGAAGTGGCAATGTATGTGATTGAGGAGCATATAGATGAGGCCCAAGACACTGGGTCATCTGAAGAAAATCCTCTCAGGAATGCCCCAACCATGTGAAAGGGTACAGGGGACAACTACTTAGGATTGGTGTTCTCCTAACATCCTGGTACTTCCATTGATTTTGAGATGGTAATAATGCAATAGAATATGAATCTATTACAATGTTTTAAACACAACTTTAGAAGGTTTTCCCACAGACATTCCCCCCCGACACAAGATTCTTATACAGAAAAATAAATTTGCTTTGGTTCTGTCGCACCTTCCAAACTAGGGATGCTCAATATGCCTGCATCAATATCTTCTTTTTTTTTAACACATCGGTATTGGTCTTGACATTAACAATCAATATTTATTTCCAACTCCTGCAGTTTGGGTTATTGAAAAGGAGGAGCATGTGTTATTTTTTTTTTGGGTTGTTCCAAGGTGTTGAAAGGATTGGGAAATATTTATATTATTGGCTACTGTTGGTCATTAGCTACAACTGGAGTTGTCAGTTGTATCTGATATCCCATTTCAAGCACAGATTTTGATATTGGTGCATCCCTAGTCCAAAATAATGCATTCTAACCTTTCCTCTCCCAGATCTGTTCTTTTTTACCATGTTTTAAATAAAAACTGCTTAGTTAAATAATCATATGTATAGTTTAACAGCAAAGGACAGAAAGTCAGAAATAGTAGGAGAAAAAGGATGGAGCAGCCAGTCGCCCTTATAGCACTCGAGAAAGATCCATCCTCTCCCTCCAGCTGTCTGGAGTAATCCTCACCAACTACATCGGTCTGCAGCAGCCCACTGCCACCAGACTGGAATTGAGAGAGGTGGAAAAAAGGTTACGCATGTGCAGAGAAAGAAGAGAGGTGAGCAGAGAAAGATCGCCTGGAAAAGTGAACAAGGCTCGAAATAACAGACAAAATCACTCTTTGGGGCACCAATGAGAAGTGAAAAAAAAACCGGTTCCAAGGTTAATAGGGAGAAACGGAAATACAGTCAGCACACCAGGTTCGGCTGAACTATATGAAACTCTTAATTTATACCAGCAATGTTTTTCTTTTTTCATACAAACCAGTAAATACTAAAAGCTTCCTGTTTAGCTATCCTGTTTATAACCAGTTCTAATTCAATGTCACAATGAAATTACAGACACTATGTCCCAAAGTATGAATTTATTTTTACATATGGTAAACAAATCAGCTAATCTGAATTGCTTTTTTGTTTGTGCCTGTATGATTTCTCATAAGACACAATAAAATATCAGTGTTTATTTGAGTCACCTATGATAACACCCGGATGGCCTATGAGATGTGAGACTTCATGTTTTAATCTGAACTATTTGAGATTTTTGGCTGTTTGCCTGTTGGTCAAAATACACTCACTTTACTTCAATCAAAACAATCTTGACCTTCTCCATTGTTATTTGATGCTGAAGATCCCACTGCATTGGAATATCTACCAAACTGGGTAAGACCGTACAAGGCATTAACTAGTTGGAGGAACACCTTTTAATAGAGAAGCCGCTTTAAGTAATTCTCCAACTGTTTGGACGCTAGGAAATAACCAGGTGCAGGAAGACTATCATGGATAGCTAAAAGTACAAATCTTTGTCCTTTCTGATGATCAGATCAAAGCTTCTAATGTTTTGGGAAGACGATAAAGGTTTTCTGGCATGTTCCTAATTAGCCTACTAGCAGTCATGGTATTCTGAGACAAACCGCAGGCCTAGCAGAAGAACAAAAGACTGGACATGACTTTAATGCCTCATTTCCAGCAGAGTTTTAATAATGATGGATGAAAGTGTTAAGTGATGCAGGCCAGACTGTAGGAGAAGAGAGACCAGGTGTGTGGAGGAAGCCAAATGCCTGTGATATTTTTGTAAAGTTTAAAGTGCTGACAGCCCTATAAGATAAGACCTTAAGCTAACGTGGTGAAGCAATGATCTTGTCATTTTAATGTGACGAGACAATGAAAGCACAGAGAACATCTTAATGAGGGAGTACCCCTCAGCTGACTGCTGGATGGGTTCAGCTCTCGGTCTTAGGTTGACGGAGTCAGAGAGCATAGACTGATATTTATAGAACGGGATAGTGATTGTCAAGCCTCAAAAGACTTTAAGACTTTAAAACAGGCTTGAATGTTAAGTTTTCCATTACTCTGCCAGAAAACCCACTCGTGTGGTCGCAAATTACCATTAGGAAATGGATTACAAGAATAATAAACTCATATATTTTTTATTAAGTGGAAATGTGAGACATCTGAGAGCCTTTAAAACAGATGGTATTGGTAGATGTTAGAGGATTAGCCGATCTATAATCGACAGTGAACAGAACTTTAATGTATTCGGAGGGATCTGGATTTGTCACCACATCATGGTAGAAACAGGATTTAAAAAGTTAAAGTTTCAGTGATGGTGGAATTACCTGTGTTCTGCTTTGTAATCACCAGAAAATTACTACTTTTTTTTCATATCTGGTTATTAAATTGGCATGCTTTAACAGCACCTCCAAGTTGTCACGTAGTAATAACCTGAATGCTTATGAAGTAGGTCATGAGAAGCATGCCACTGAGAAATGTTGTTATTGGCTTACTGCAGGTGCATTTATTCTGTCACAGTGGTGAACACGTATGGCTTCAATGTTGCGTGAACTCTTATGGCATTTTCTTTTTTGTATTTCTCTCCCAAAAAATATTGCAACTTGGTATAGAAGGTGATTACATTTTGAATGCTGATTATAATGCTGGCTTATTCTTGAAACAAAATGCTCAAAAAGCTAACAAAAACTCACTGATTTCATACTGTATTAAATACGTATTTATTAGCCTTTGCAAATTTGATTACTTGATTTCATTATACGGCAACATTTTTATATTTCTTTCCTACGTAATCAATTCTTAAAATCCAATATGTTTGTATTTCTGATGCATCTCTTATATCTATCAAAAAAGTTTGGAAATGTTGAGTGTTTCTGTAGCGTGGAAGTTCTGCTGATGTTAGTGAGAAAACTGAGATCATCCAACTCAGAATACTACTGGTAGGACATAGCGACAGTTTAAAAAAATATCTAAAGCACATGTTTCAAATAAAACGAAACTTAGCTTTAATTACACTTAACAAGGTGAATTGTGTTTACATAAAACAACAGCTAACCAGAGGCAGGCACCCTGACCATACATGCTGGCAATTACCTAGCTATAACCGACCTGTTGCACTTATGATACTTTATAAATACAGGGATGGATTTCAATGAAGAATTAAACAAAACCATCAAAACCATCCAGATAATCTGCAATTAAACTTAATTAGGTTAGAAATAATATAGGTTTAGGATAATAGTGTAGCTATAATATCAATATGTTAATAAATTATTTTCGTAGCAGTTGGGGAAAGGAAATTGTCTTACATAATACGGATTAAATCTATATTTATTTTTGTGTTTTAAGTGTGTGTCTGTAAAGAGTGCCATCGTAAAACTGGGAGTATCTACAGAGACATGCCAAAATCTGGCTTAGGTTATTTAGGATAACATGGGAGTCACGGCGGTCCCACAAGCTCAGAAAGATCACGCACTGCTCCACAACCTGCTTTTTTAAATTAGTACTCATTAGGTGTTCCAGCAGTGTCCGGCCATAAACACCCACATTATTTTCATCTCTAAATCAAATAAAGGAAAGCAGGAATTTTTAACTCCTTCTAAAGGAGTTTATGACTCCACACACAAACACAAACACGCCTTGTGCCCAGTAAAGCTGAAGAACTTTCCACCCACATAATTAAAAATGCACACATGCTGCCACATATGGATAAAAATGTGTTTGAATATTATTGTAAAGTTGAAAAAAAATACAAATTTGAAAGAAAAAAATGTGAGTAATTTACAAGGTGTATTCAACTGTTGAACTTTTATTGAATTTAGCGTTTTTTTGTTCTGCTTTTGATCAAATACTTTTGAAAAATAAATTATTTTTAACAGAACAGTCCTTTATTTGGGATATTAATGAGGCCTAATAACACAAGATGAAACGACTGGAAAGTCTACTGAAGTTCTTGCGTCTCGTCTCTCATCCCTCATTTTGAAGGGTAAAGTTATCCTGAGCTGTTTTTATAGGCGTACACTGCTGGAGGGCATATGGACCACATGTTCCCTATTCTGCTACTTTCTTCCTCTACTATCCATAAGCTCTATAGATAATCTGTAATAAAATTGCGTTAAAATTGAATTGTATTTACTGTTTAACTGGTGTCATTCTATTGCTCAAACTTCTATGTAGAAAGTCAATGAAAGCCCAAGAAAAACTGAAGACTTCTAAACAATTCTGAAAATAAATTATTAGCCTCTGAATCAACTAAAGAGGCTAATAACAGGTTGGAGATCAATGGCAAAGATAAAGTCATTTTTATACATTGGGTTGACGTAGTCAAGTCCAGACATAAATCCAGATGAGAATCTGCAGCAGGAGTTTAGAACTGATGAGGTTTTCTATCCAATCCAACTGAACTTCTATATAGGTTCTATGGAACACGGACTCAGGGAGACTAAATACAAATGCAGCACAAACCATGCCATCAGTTTCCACTTCCCAGTTATGCAATTAAAGGCTGACTTTAAGGTTCGCCGTTAGTTTGTATTTAGCTGCTAAATTAAATCTCGATCTAGCATAATGTCATTTTTTGATTGAAGCATCACAGGAGAGAGAAAGTTAAGGGGTGTAAGGAAACGTGTCAAGGTTCTGTGAACGAGCCATAACTCGCATTTTACCGCCTGCTGTAAATAGAAACAGACTCATCATTATCATGATACAAATAGTTCTTGTTCTCAGTTACTAAAAACTGTGACATTTTGAAGGTCAGGAATTTGTTTGTGCCACCGCAGAGCTGCCATTTCAGCCCTCAACCACCCCCCACCCCCACAGTCCGAAGCAAACCCCCCGGCGGAAGGGAGCAATTCTGCAGCACTTTTTCCTCCCTTTCTGCACCGGCAGCTGACGTAGCCGACCGCGTTTACCCCAAAGCCTCATAGTTCCTGTCAGAGCAAATCCCTCTGCAGCGGGGGACGAGAGAAGCATTTCATATTCCTGAACGTCGGAAAGTTTCTCCCACCAGGTATTTATTCTTTTAAACTCTGTCAGACTTTTAAACGCAAATCTACATCTACCATCTGAATATTTGCTTCCAGCGGAGGAGAAAACGGGATATTTGTGCCAAGTTTATAGATGTGAAAGTCACCAACAGCTACTGCGCGTAACCCCCACCTGAAAGAGCTGCACAGAGATGTAGCCGTCAGCCCTGGCTTTATGAATAAGTAAAAGCATTTAGCAAAGTTTCCTTCGAAAGTTAAAATGAACAAGCCCAATAATACATTCCTTGTGTGCAAGTGTGTGTGTGTGTCTGAATTCCAGCGGGGCACCACAGCTCACAGGATCTGAGCCCACACTGACACAAACAACTGCCAAAAAAAACCTGCACACACAAAGTGTCGAGTCACATCGTGCTGCCGGCATAGAGGTCGTTGTGAGAGGCAACTTTTGCAACAAATTCTGAAATTTGAATGGTCTTCAGTTTTTCACATTCACAATCCTGCACTACCTTATTATCAGTGTCACATGACCAAAAAGAAACCACTCAACCCGACCACTTCCGCTCCTTCTGGTTAAACACAGACAGCAACAGGATGATTTGGCCCAGTTTTACTTATAGGACCCAAACCGATATGTTTAAAAAACAACAACTGACTAACCAGTTTCAATATAACGCTTCCCATACAGCACACAGTTTACTCACTGTCAGTTTTGAGCAACGTTGCCAACTCCTCTGCGAGAAAAGTCATCATCGCGTAATTTGCATAATTGCTTACATGCGATAGCATGTAGTAAGGGAGAGCAACAAGGTCTATAAGAGACAAAATGCGAGTACCCTACATACATTTAGAAATACAAACAAACTTTGTTCTGTTGATTCGGGGTTTTTCAGCACTACAATACCAACCCTCCTCCTTCTTCCGGGCTTTGGACCTAATTGAGACGATTAAATAAGTCTCAAAGTCTCTAAATTTGTCGCTAGGAGGTTTGAAAACTTGCTGATTTTTTTTTTTCATTCACTAACTACCAACAGTGACTTGGGACTATTCCATCTCAAATGGTTTGGAAACAATTTGGCTACGTTCACGTTCATGAGAAAAACACAGATGACACACACCACCACGATGTTTACAGAGGTCACAATGGATGCCAATGGATCGATCCACATCCATTGACAATAAATAAGACATCAGTCTGACGCGGGCAAAAAGAAAAAAAACGGTATTTTGTCTTGGTCGCAACCAATGTGAAGATCAAGGTTCACGTCATGGTTCCCAGTTCACTTCAGATTGACGCCTAAGTGGTGTCAGTTCCGACCCTGGGACACACATTGACATGCAGGCAGGTTTCTGAGATGGTGCGTGCCAAGGAAATAAAGCCCCTATTGACAAGGGGGTGGCAAAGTTGGGAGGTCTGCGAACCAAACCACAGAGTGACAAAGGAAAATAAATATACTTATTTTTCGGGAAACATACGAGTTAGTTTTGTTTGTATTTTGTGTTTTTTTTAAATAAGCACAATAAGTACGTTATCGCCACCTACTGGTTTGGAGTATAAATCCTAGATGTTGAGTGATTGTGTCAGTCAGAATTAAAAAGTGACTTAGCAGACGCACAAAAGTTTTAATATTGAGTTGAGTGCAGATTGAAAACACAAGGATTCAAAAAGCTCTTTTTAGAGATCACATAAGTATTTTCTCGACTTCGGCATTAACTTAACAATCTGGCTTCTACTGGACGATGCCAGTTTCAGACTATGTGGTTTCTAATCTAGATTTATCTTAAACTGTAACATATCCAAACCCTAAGTTCCTTTAGTTTGGACTCAGAAAATAAATGTGATAAATAAAACAGATTAGATAGTTTAAGCCTATTTGTAAATCTTGAATTTGATCATTGTTGATTGGTTACAGCCAATCAGGGGAAAACTGGGGGCATTTCATCCCTGACTGACCAAAACTCAAGTTATAAAGCTTAATTTCTGAAATTGATTATTTGTCCAAAGCATCTCCAAGTCTCCAAAGACCTGTTTGTGTGCGAGTTGGTGTGGTGTCGAGTCTCTCCTCCATCTTTTGCACTCACGTCATCCCCAGTTCTCCAGAGGGTTGACATCACCTCAATCCTCTTTACTCTCCCTTTAACACACACACGCACGCACGCACACACTTTAATCATGAGAGCATCTGACCATCCACCACAATTATTGATCGAGGAAACACGCCCCTCTCCTCCTCCAACTCCTTACTATAACCAGAAATCAACTAAGCATCTCTGTTGCCATGGTTACAGGCTAAGTGGAATCCATTAGTGGACAAAGAGGCCTACAATTTCGCTAAATGTGATACATCTGTGCATTTCCTTCATGGGATTTCCATGAACAGGTCTTGATCCAGAAGCTGTTAAAGTAGCACTGATATTGTTACAGTAAAATCGTAACAAAATTTTAGCCTAGAATGCAGCTAACCAACCCTAAGGAAGTCTCATATTTGTTAAAACTCCCTTTTTCCTGACAGTACAATATAACACAGATGATCTATGGGGAAAAAAACTCCTTTGATTTCTTTGTGTGGTTTTATGCCATTTAAACCAAACAATCACAGCGGTAATGAAAACTATTAGCGCAACTGGATGCTTTTAATAAAGAAGGATGTTTCAGAGTTGACCATTTCAGTCACAAATAAAGCCAGAGGAAGTACAACGGGTGAAAGAAGCTCTCTGAAGTAAAACTGCACCTTCACGAGGAGATAGACGTTATGCATAATGTTTCATAACCAACTTTTTCTCCGTTTTCCTTTTGGAGCTTTCAGCTTCTGTCTGTAGAAACCTGTTTTTGCGGTTCCCCCCTTTGCTCACACACTCCATCACACTCTACTCAACTCAACGTCTAACATAAACTATTCATGACTACTCACAGCCGGATGCCTTAAAGGAAAAAAAGATGTTATCTTCAGTTGTTTAAAAGACACTGGAATCATCTCAAATCTGAACGACGGATCAAAGCTTAAAAAACACTGGCACGTCCAAATCCCTTTGGTTTCTTGCCTCTCGTCTTTGATTAGTGGCATCGTTCTTGTAAGCAGTACAAACGATGCATTCCAAATCGCCTGATAGTATAGTTTTGAGAAAGGACGTAAGAAGACCCATGAGAGTGTTGCCGTTAACGCAGAAAATGGTTTTTCACAACCTTTAAAAGGTGCATCCAAAGAACCTAAAGAACTGCGGACTAAATATCATCAAATAATGCCGCCAGAGCCAACAGGAATCTGACATCTAAAATGCTAAAGAAACCAAAAGGCTGCCATCAGCTGTCCAGAAATCGACGGCGCAAACAGGGCAACAAAAACCCATTTAAACTCACCACGGTCACAACGTCACTTATGGCCCCATCATCCACATTGATTCTCCCCTGTTTCACCTCTGCTTCCCATTGACATTGCAGCTGTGTGCACAACTTTATGTCTGCCAAACCACAATCAATAAGAGATATTTTTGTATTTTCCAATAACGCGTTGCTCATATAACCTCTGATTTTGTTCCCCTTCCCATACAAACCTCCAAACATGAGAGGATAATGTATAAAGGAGAAAGAGGAAGTGTATATAGCTCTTTATTACTACTTTTATTTGGCCAACCACACAAACTACTAAACTGGCAAGTACAATTCATCCAGAAAGGCTCAGGCTGTGTTATGCCTGTGACACGACTTCTTCATGCATCATTTCTCAGCTGTAATGAATGCTGAATTTTGGGGGAAGATCAAAGCTGAAAAAGTCGGGCCTCAATAAAGACCTCTGCAGAAATCGGGGCGCAAAAAGTTGAACATGCCACTACATTGACGCAGGCTGCAGACATTGCAATCCAGGCATTTGTGACGTCTGCAGAGTAAATTCTTTGAAATCGGAGAGAGTCACGCAGCAGGTAAAGCAATTGTTCAACCTGAATGCTTCATCTCAGCGGGACTGCCATTATGGCTCCAGGTCACCCTACTAACATACCTTGCAAATTAGGTCAGCAGCTAGTCCAAGTGCAAACATATGCATTTGGGTTAAAAACAGACTAGCTAGTGCAAGGAAAAGATCTACAATGAATTATTAAAATCTGGATTGAAAGTTGGCACAGGTCATCTTCCTGACAGAAAAAGACCAAAGATAGTGAAATAAAATCAAGGAAAAGCAAGTATAGCAACGCTTTTTAAGAATAATTTGGTGGAAATGTAACAACAAGTAGAAAGTATGCTGAATTTCATGGTGTGCCGATTCAATCCCATTAAAAATACTTTTTTCAGTGAAATAAACTTTTATTATACTTGGTTACTGATTAACCATAGAAGGTTAAGGCTGATCATAATCATCTATCCAGTACAATCCGATGCTTAATTTGTCTTTTGAACAAATATTGCCCTAAACTACAAAAGAGGTGGGAGTAGTTAAACGATGCTGAAAGGAGCTGGATCCTGCAGCAGGTCGGAAAAATGAACCTAATTTTGTAAAAGTGGAGATGATAACTTTGTGGAGCAGCTTTGACTCAAGAGCAGGCTTGAGTACACCAAATTATTAAAGTTGGATAAGTACAGCAAAGACATAAGGATCCATATCAAGTATGTGTTGCTAAGCCAAATGATTTTAAACGCAAAAATGTGCATTGTTTAGAAAAAATTACTTTGGAATTTTCGGTTGTACCATAACATAAAGTGAAATGCTCCTTAGGGAGGAATATTTAGGTCAAACATTTACTATAGTTGGCGGGGTTTTTTTAAAAATTACTAAAACTTAACTCCTGTTAAGAGAATAATCCTGGACAAAGATTTGCATGAGCATTACAAAAACTAAGATGGTGATTAAGATGAAGGCATGGCGAGGTTCTGAGATTCAGGGTCGCTGAAGACTTGATGAGAGGCAACAGATGAAAATAAGAGGCTCCGAGGGACAATTCCTCCCTGAATGAATCATGAGTTCCTAGGAGTGAAGTCCTTCATCTGACAGGAAGAGGAACAGTCACACTCACAGTGAGCAAAGTACAATCATCAGCAAACCATTTAAAAAGTCAGTATGTATATCCGGTGAAAGAGCCTCCTTCAGTACATCCACAGATAAACTGGAGGAATTTCTACATACTGTGTTTAGTGTTATTGTTGTCTGGGCCTTAATCCAACCTGAGGCAGAGTTCATGTTTGGGGAAGGAGTGAAGGGGAGTGTTTCATTGGTGAAATGTTCAGACCCTCGCTCTTCCTCCAAAAGATGTCTGAGCTTCGACCAATCTTTCCCTACAAAAACGATAATGACAGACAGTCAAGGGGGGCTAGAGTTTCTGAGACCTCTCTATTGTTTCCCACACCTACTGCTTGGACAAAAGCAAATATTTTAGAGAAATCCAACATGCTTGGACAAAATAAGTACGCTCTACTATGCTGCTCTCCATAGTAGACATCTCCCTCTCTTCTAATTTTTAGTAGGCCACATCAGTGCAGGTCAATTTCACCTTGGAATCCAAGAGGAAATGACCCTCCAAATAGAGAAAGAGGAAGATGAATTGTAGGTCCTCTTTTTGATTCTGGCGAAACATGAGACCGTAGGAGACAAAGGGAGAAACACAGCAGCGTGGTCACTTTCACTTCCGCCTGAGGTTTTTTTTTTCAGCCGCACAGCTTGTGTGCTGCTTTTTCCTCCTTCATCATTTCCTATCCTTTACTGTGTTTATACACGCATGGAACAACGCATAAACATCACAGTCTTCAATTAGTCTGAACCGACAAGATGAGCTGTTGGTTCAGGTACCTGCAGGACCTCTTAACAGGCAGCATTCCTTCTTAACATGGCGCACTGGTCCGAGCAGGTCATGCAATCACGGACGGAAACAAGTAGAGGCAAGATAAACTAAAAACAGTATAATAAAAAATAAAATAATTTTTTTTTTTAAAGAGTCACAAAGGGATACTTGGAACAAGATAAACAAGGTTAGAACTAATCATGCGCCAGACAGACAGACCAGTGATCCTGAAAAGCTTTTTCCCCAGGTCACAGACCTTTCCATCTTGGCTTCAAACAAGATATTTCAATTTAGTAAAAAACAAGTTGTGGTGAAGTTTACAAGAAGCTACCACTGTGTTTTTCCTTAAGCCACCGTCAGTTTCGTAAAACGACACAGATCAATAGAATCTTACATTCATCAAATCCATAAAAACTTCACAGTTATGGGCAGAGAATAACGTTTTATCATCAGAAGTTATTGTTACACCAATTTCATTTTTAATGTATATTTGTATCATGATGAATACCAAAAATACAAAAGCCAATTCAAATTTAGCCTGGAAAGCTAAATAGCTAGCTAGGTAGGCCCAATGTTATTTGATGCACTACAGAGACATTTAGTTTCCTTGGCACTGATATGCTGCACCCTCAAGAGCAGAAATAAGCAAGACTGTAGAAGTTACTAGCTTCAGCATAGTGCTAATACAGTTTTTATACTGTAATAATGCAGATTAAGGTTTAGTTGTTGTTTCAAGTATCAAAACAGACCATTATAAGCAATTTTAGAGGGATTCTCAAGCATTCAAAGATTTTAGCTTTTTGGGGAGGTGTAATCCCCAACACCTACAAATACCTGGGGGCTCCTGTGTAACAAATACCTAGGATTTCTTGCTTATACTCTAAAATCAGTAAACTGGTAAGATTGCTGTTGCTGTCTATTTTAAAACTGTCCACACCCACATTGTTACACAGCAAGCTGGATTTCCCTTGAAAGGCTTGCACAACTGTATTTCGGCTTGTACTAGTTAACGCAGGGTCTCCAAGCCTTCAATTCAAAATCTCAGGGTTTTAACCTAGTAACAATGAGATTTACTGTAGGGGTAAAGACTTTGTATAGCGGTGCAGTAACCCACCATCGTCCGTGCTAATATTTCCCAAACCAAAATTCAAAGTAGCTTCAGCAATTTCAGCAGCAATTACTAAACATATTTTTTTATCTCTATGGGGTAAAATGCAGCTTTAACATGAATGAGAAAGACTAAATCCTCCAGCATGCAAATCAACATTGTTACAGTTTAGAGTAAAGTTTAACTTATTTTAAGAATTAAGTACATCTACACCTGCAAGGGTTGAACTGTTAACAATTCTCCCAATTTCAGAATAATTTTAAAACCATCTGATGCCGTCGGACTTTGACATCGGGGCTATTTTCTGACAATTGAGTGATTTACAAAAGGAGGTGAATGCAAATATGGTGCTTCGATGTAACCTTAGATGGAACAGAGCAAAAGAAGTAAAAAAAAAACGTTATCCATCTATTAAATATTTGGTTGGACCTCCACAGTTGGATTTTTTTTTTTTTCCATTCTCCATACTAAAAATTCCAGTTTTCCTTTGGGGATCCTCAGTTTGCTTTTTTTAGATTTACAATAAGAACATATTTAATAATATTAAAAAGAGCAACATAAATCTAGAGTTTTAACATTCACAACCAATGAAATTTGTGATTTATTGCAAGAAAATAAACACTTCAAACATTTCCTTTTGCCCTGATTCCCATTGATTAACCCTGGTCTCTGTGTTACCATGGCAACAGCACCGGCTCAGTCATCCTCTTCTGCCCTCCCGAGTCCAATCCTGCGCAGATTAGATAGTACTATCAAACGGAAAGAGCTGAATCCTCCAAGGATTATATCTCAGAAACAGAAACCGTGACAAACTATCAGCTCAGGATCCAGACTGAAGCCGATCTTTCTAAACAACGCAACCAATGCTGCTCGTCACACGCCAACCATGTGCAGGTAATAAGATGTTTTATACATTTTTTTTATTTTGCTCTTATTATTTTGGGGAGTAAATTACTTAACAATCTCTCTGCATCCGGCCATTTTAATAAAGGACTCCCGGCATCGTGGCCTGAAGCCATTTCTCATACAGATGTTTTATATTTAGATGCATGATGACATTTTAAAGACCATTAGAAGTGTGAACCAGCCACACGCCTATGCACAGGCCCAGGAGGCAAACATGAGCACTGTTAAAATGTGTGTGTGTGTCTATGTGTGTATGAGAGAGTAGCTAGAGATATCAATGACACTGAATTAGGTACACTTCATTTAGTACCAAGAATGCCTCCACAAGGCCAAACGGATCTCCCAAAGAGAAAGAGCCTGAGGGCCACGTGTCAAGAAACAAGAGACAGACACATACACCACTGTCACCACCAGTTTTTATGGCCATGCTTTAGCAGAGAGGCGGCCGCATTCGGTTTGCTTCCACGCAGGCGGGTTCAGATGAGTGACATAGAACACACTTGAGTAAATCTGTTCTACTTTTATCAATAAATCATGTTTGCTCGCGAGTGTGAAATTAAGAGGAAGTCCGTTTTGGCCATGCAAAGCAGCAGAGATACGGTCACACTCGCTGTCTCCTTCTCTTTACAGACTAACAGA
>JAVLVB010000169.1:386573-447992 GCA_032876305.1 Orestias chungarensis | reverse complement strand
CACACACACACACACACACACACACACACACACACACACACACACACACACACACACACACACACACACACACACACACACACACACACACACACACACACACACACACACACACACACACACACACACACACACACACACACACACACACACACACACACACACACACACGCACGAACTTTGCATTGACATCCATTCATGTTTCATTCATGTCTTTAGCCACACCCCTTTCCTAAACCTAAACATTACCAGTGCACGCCTTCAGCTACAACAAACACACAACAGCACTTCTACTTAAAAGGGCCCAGGTTTTGTCCCTTTGAGGCGCAGTGGGACGGAACCACTTCCCTTCTAAATAATTAAATCCTTAATTTACCTCAAAGATAATTAACAGGGCTACACAGAGGTGCAACCGGCAGCGAGAAGGTCCCGGGTTGAAATCCTGTCTTGGGGTCTGCATGAGGTATGCATCTTCGGCTTCTTACTTTCCAAAAACAAGTTATTTGTTCTCATTAAATTGTGTGTGCATGAACATTTGTCCTGTGAACTTTTTTGCCATGTGACAGACTAGTGACCAGATCAGGGTGTAAAAGCCATCAAAGATCCGTGGGTATAGATAAGGATGGATAATTAATTTTAAAACGTACCCCAGATTAGACAATAGAATAGCTAGACTTGTGTGTGACAGATGTACCAGGTCATTTTTTTATCTTTATATGAAAGTGCACTAAAATAAAATATTTTACATTTAAACTCTTGAATGGAGTGTCTGTGATGAAGGGCTTCATCGACTTCTCCAACTTTGATCAAGAGCTTCACATACGTACCTTTCGACAGTCTAACAGGTTTTCTAACAATTCAAGTTATTTTTTTATCAAGTCAAACCCGCTTCCCTGCCCATGCTAAACAGTAGCCTCTCCACAGCAATGGTAGCGTGCGGCGAATAGTATGTTGAGGGTGAATGTATGGATAATGGCTGCATGTCCTACTTAGCTTATTGCAAAATCTAATTAGAAATTATTTAGTTATTGCCATCGCCACAAAAAATCAGGTTCACAGAGTACGAAGCTGTTGTGATGTAATGGTGCAAGTAAAAATAAAACAAAATACATTTAAATAGAATAAAATGGATAAAATATTACACATGTACATACGGTGGCCGTGTTAAACCTCCAGATTTTCCATAAAGAACATCTATAAAGAAAATACATGTATACGCATCATATTATTATTTATTATTATTTCTATAACTGCAATTTTATATCAGTCTACTCAACATTGATGTATGTTATAAATATCACGCCTCGCCAAACCTAAGAAACCAACAAATCATGAAAACACAAATGTACATCTAATCATAAACCCTCACACGGTCCACAAGGCGATCCAGACATGCAACACAGACCACAGTCTCCCCTCCCCCCCTTTGAGTTTGACCCCCCCCACCCCCCACACACCCAGCCACCAAATCCACTTACAGACCACTGTGCCACGGGCTGATTGTTTTCTCTCTGGCAGCAGATGCTCTGCCTCCTTTCTCCGTCCCCAGCACCTAATCAGCCGTCAGCGGGCGCGCTGAGGGACCGAAGGGGTCAGGAAATTTACATTTTCCCCCTTTTTCCTGTGAAGATGTTCAGGTTCTCTGATGCATCAGTGTAAAGCCTGGGGAGGAGAAGACTTCACAGAGATACGGTCCTCTACAACGCTGCCTCAAGCCTTCTCAAATGGAATCCCCCAACACCTACACAAGAAGTCAGGGGCTCCATTTATAGCAGCAAGAAATACGAGATTCTACACCACAGCATCACAAATGGCACCATAGTTGTTTGAAAGTAGCCTTATTTTTTAACATATAGTAGAAATATCAAGACCCTGCTTGCTTTATTCTCTCAGCTGTGACACCTACTGTTTCTAGATATGGTGAACTAAGGCAAAGCGACAATCATTTAAACCTAGTTTTAATGTACAGAAATAAAATAAATCCAACTTCAAATGTGGCCTTATAAGGATCCAGCCCCTAAACCTGGATCCATCCACAAAGAGACTTGAAATTGAGAAGAAGCAAATGTGACATAGGTTGTCTATATTTCTATCCGTTCCAGTTATGTTTCCTTAATACTAAAGAGGAAGAGACCAGTTCTTCTTTGTGTGTGTGAGCGTGTGCATATATACGTACATGCGTATGTGTTGTGACTCGAGCCCCTGGAATAACACTCATGTTACCCCAGCAGGCCGGTTTTCGTACCCCGCTCCAACTAAATGAAACCCCACAGTGCCAACACAAGCGGTACTGCCGCCGTCACGTATCCACCCTCAACCCAATTTGTACACAAACACACATCCTCGGCGTCTGTCTGGTGGGAACTTTTGTTTTGCCGTGACAACAGCCAGTCATAGCGTAGCTACTCCGCAGGTACGAGCCAATCGTCAGCCTGGCTTTGTTCGTCTCCGGCCAATGATCGGCGCTCCATCGGAAGCTCGTTTTACCCGAGCAGCTTTTTTTATTGTTCTGGTTGAGTCTTTAGTGGAGCTGTTCAGCTCTGCTCATTATGTCGCAGAGCGCCTGCTGCCTGAGAGCGTTTCATTACAGACACAGCTGTAGAGTGGACTCCCTAATGGATGGACTACATGTCCACCCATCCATCTTCACCTGCCTTTGTCTTCAGGAAATGCCACATAGATTCAATTACAGCACTAATAAAGTATTTCATTTAGAAACAACTCTGGTAAGCTAACACATTTTGGAAAAAAGCTAAACAAAAGGGAAAAACAAAGAAGTCAGGTCGAACAAACCCTATCCAGATATTTTCACTACGCAAAAAGACGAGGTCGCTACCTGACATTTTCAGCCCAGCAAGTTTTATTTAGGTCAAAAAACAGGGCCAGATATGCAATTCTTACAGTAGCGTTATCACTCGAAGCCAGAAGTCATTTACATATAAAGTGGGAAGAAAAACAAAGAAACAACAACCATGACCCAGTTGAAGATTCTCAGGACGATGTGACATCTCAGGACATCTCACTGAGACGAACACCTGAGCAACGGCCTCATTCACAGTCAATCACAGCCTTAAGAACACTGTATGATACAAAATGAAGGCTGAAACACTCTTACCCGATGCCGTTTAGGTTTATAAACACCGGAGCATCTCTGCGAGGCTCATCAGCAGAGCTCCTTATTGTCACCAACTTGCTGCTCTTACTTGGGAGGGAGTAAGAGAGTCTGCCTCCTAGCAACTGCTGCCTGACAGGGAAGGTTGAAGAGGTTACGTTGTCACGGGGACTGTTGAGGCTACACAAGCGCATGGTCTGCAGCTGAGTGAGGAAGAGGAGGATAAATGGCCAAGCCCCCCCCCCTCCGCCCGCAGCAAAATGACAGCTAAATGATTTATATTAAACAAATATTGCTTTAAAAAATAAATAAAAAGCGTGTAATGGACGGTGAAGAATATAGGACTCCTGCTGTTCTTTGTCTTTATGAGACAAAGAACGACATGTAATTTAGATGTGAAATGTGAATAATAAGCATGTCGCATCTTGACAAGCTCACAGATCATCTTTTAAATTACGTTTTTGACCTTAAATCTTCAAGGAGGTTTCGCAGAAATTCAATAATGTGAAAGAAAATTATGGCTTTGCTCTCCCAGACCAATTCTACGACAGAGACAATAGTAACACCATCCAAACAAAAGTTATCAGTAATTTAATCCAGATTATTTCTTATTTTGACATGATTATTTATATTTGAAGCCTAATCTAAACCAGACAAACAAGAACAGACCTGCGATGGTCATGCAGTCATACTACGCTGAACTCCGATGCTTTTTTAACACATCAAGAAAACACATCCATCCGTTTCAAGGTTAGAACCGAATTTTGTTTCCAAAAATAAAACCCCAAACTGGTTTCATTGCAGCAAAAATAAGTAATAAACTTGGAATAAGATACCAAAAATCACATCATTATGGTGAGGTGAGGTAAAACATCTCAAGTAAAATGATATTTTAGGTTTGGGTGTTTTTTTTATTTAATTTTTTTTTTTATTCGGAATAGCGCAGTTTAAGATTCAGATTCATATTGAATTTATTGTCATGCGCAATACATGGGGTACATGAGCACGAACGAAATTACAGGGTGAGGGAGACCCGTAGCCGCAGGCACCTTTGGTGCGCCGCCGTCGTGTCCTTAAGGACGGAGAAAAATGCCACATTAGAGAAAGGGTGGCAGCATGTTGGAGTAGCTTTTTTTTAACCATAGCAACAAGGTGGTTGACAACTGGGAGCAGCTTTCTTAACATCACAAAATATTACTTCGACAGCAGCCAGTGAAAAGTTGACATTGTGGATCAAGGACAGAAGGAGGAAGAAAGTTTAAACCATCTTTTCTATCGACGATAATGGGCAATGTGAGATTGCCAGCAAACAGGATGGATGCTGTGGACCTTGGAGATCATAGTGCAAACTGCCTTCTGTCAGAGGCTTCTTCAGATCATCTCAAACAACGCATTTCCTCTCAGGATTAATAAAGTATTTGGACTTTTTGATGTGAATTTTCTAATTCCGATAAAGCAAATCCCATCTAAAATCCATGGCCCCGTTCAGATCTGGCATCAACGTGTGAATTACGATATCAGATACGAGAGGACGGGTTTGAGCGCGAGAGTTCACACTAGACGGCAACATCAGTCCTACAGGATCTGATCCCATTAAGTGTGTCTACAGCCCGGTCCAGGGGCGGATTTACAACAGAAAACTTTTAAATAAGCGGCTACACTCCACAGAAATCAGTTTCAGGGGCAATAAACTAATTATTTAACAACTAAAAATAACATGTCAGCTATAGGCTGATTTCTACAGAACTGTAACCATGAGTACATTTTAAGATCTGGTGGCCTAAGCGGGTTCGATTAACTCTAAAAACAACTCCAAAGAACTACTGTAAAACAAAATCTCACTCTCTCATAATGCACCAGGTTGGCTATTGGAATAAGTAGATCCAGTAAAAGTGCATTCGTATCGACAAGGGGGACCAGCACACAACAAAACCGGAGCTTGCGGGGAGTCACATGAGGTTAGTGGGCGGTAATGCTCAGGCATGTAATCGAGCTTAGAAGAACTTGTCCCACATCTTAGGGCCGTCGACTGCATCCACACATCAATTTACAGACATTCAAGAGCAATCGTGTCACCAAAGACGAATGTCAGTGCCAGATGTTCAAGTGAACAACTAATACTTAACAACTGTAATGTGTGCTGACCTAAAACTGACCTCTACTCTTTACCCCTATATACAAAAGCCTAACATCAAGTGTTCTCATTGTTGTTCTGCATCAAGCCACGGTTCGTAAGGAATGTCCCGCCAGCTTCATTGTCCAATCCACAGATCATGTGACTTTGAGCTGCAGAATCACCAACCCCTACCTGCTATATTTGTATTGTGGTGTCCCAGTTTAGAGTTACACCCAAAAGTAGAACAGACTGCGGGACAAAGCAACTTTCAGGCAACCTTGGCAGAATGACAAAGCTTTTATAGTTGCCGGAAGGAGAGTCGAGGGAGGTGGTATAGCTAGAAAATGTGACTGGAAAGTCATCTGGAATAAAAAAATATCAAAACATGATTTATTTATCATATTTCAAAAGGGTTTCAGTCATAGAAAGACGGAAGGCTCTAATTTGCAAATTAAAAACATTGATCACCAGGAAAACCCTCAAAGACTAAATCCTTGCCTGGTACTTATGGGCAACGAGGCTGACAGATAACAGACATTGTTCTAAATATCTATAACTTCTTAAAACATCTTAAAGGTTTGAGATGGATGATTGGATTTGGTCTGTTGCTTGATGAAGCTAAGCGAGCCACACCCAGGTCCTGTAGTTGCAGACTGCTTTGTTCTGTCCCTGGCTTCTACGGTCTCACACAAACACGCACGCAGCCAACAGCATTCTGCATCAGAGCCGTGGCAGACTGTAGGTCACATGCTCGCCGTGCTTGACTGTCACTCTGTGAAAGTGTTCAAATTCCTTTTCAATGCTGCCAGCGCTCCTCAGAAGGACGTCGTTTGGCCACAGTCCTCTGTCATTGCAGGAGCGGTGGTTCAATCGGTGTTTTTAAGCCAACTGAGCACAAAAACAGGAGGCAAGCATTTATTAAAAGAGCATTTTAGCTCTAGAAGGAGGGACACTAGACCAAAACAGTTCTTTGGTATAATAATTATCTTGCAGTTTGGATGGTAGCGGCATAGAATTTCAGCTCCACTGATGACAAGTTCCTGGCCTTAAATGCCTTTTCCCAGATACCTGGAGGCTCCGTATCGAACCAGGTTTTGCTTTAAAACATGTTTCATTATGGGTGACATAAGTAAATGACTCCAATTTAGTGTTTTCAGCTTCATTGGGATGTTAAGAACGAAAGTTGAAGGAGACACAGAGATGGATGAAGCCATTTAAAATGTGTTTTTACAACATCTTAAAACTAGACTAATTCAGAGAGAAAGAGAGAGAGAACAGAGCTTGAGCTGATAACAGCAAGGCTAAATGTAACGTAATAAAACTTAAACCTCTTTTATAGAAAATGCTGAATTCATTCATTCTGATCCCCTTTAAAATCTTAACAGTTAAAAAGAAGATCTTAACCAGCACACTATGGGAATTTTGTTTAGCCCTTGTTTAGGTGAAGATCCCTGCTTTAACGGGGATCTTTTCTCTGGTCCTTGATTGCCACGAAACCACAACTTCTGGATGCATCCTTGCTCTAACATAACTAGACCAAACTCTTAAATTACATCGCAGGCAGTTTTCACAGACAGAAGTGTGGTGGGCTTCAGGGTAGAATGCTGGGCTGAGCTAGATCTGTCAATCTGAGCAACAGCTCCATCAATCCCCTGCTGACATAGTGAGATAAACAATGCAAGCATCAGCAGACCGAGGGGCCAATACACACCATCCGGACCACTTTACCAGTTTTCAGTGGAAGTTCAGAACCTTTACACTGGCTTCATCTGAATGCAGCATCGTCACATGGTGAGAAGTTAAACTGTTTGTAAAATGTATCCTCTCCGAACCCTGCAGTTGTTTTCTATGGATTCTTTAAACCGACCCTCAGCTGTGACGGACGCTCAACGGTTCGGCCACTTGTTCCGCTCAGCTGCCCCAAGTCAACTGAAGAGAAATTTCCCTTCTTAGTTCATGTCCAGCAGGTAGGTAAAATACTTTAAAAGCTTTTTCACTGAGCACTCCACAGAAAGCCTCGTTTGGTTGCCTTCAGTCAGCAGTCTGCAGAGTGAAGTCAGCTGAAACCCAGTGAGCTTGAGGTTTTCTGGCATTCTGGTTGCTGATCAAAGACACTTCAGCGGGGGAAAACGACTGCTCACTTAAAGCTTGGGATAGGGGGTCATGCGGATCATGTGGATGGAATCTTTCTTTATAAACCACCCAGAATTGGGCAAGCATAGGGAAACAACAGTGAGGGGGAACTCCACTTGATTACGATGAGGTTCTTTTAGTCTGATTTGGCCACTTATCTCAAGGCCGTCGTTAATTAGCAGTGAAAAGTGATGGTGGGTCAAGGAGGATGAGCTTTCATATCAAGCTAAAGGTTTTGACCAAACCAGTGAAGATTATTTGGCAAAGAAAACAAGTAGAAATATTCTTAAGCTTCGCACTGAGATTTCAAAAGTAGATGATTATTCATCGTTTTATCTCACCTTGTCTAGTTTACTTTATGCACCTTGCTTAAGTTTTAAGCTCTCTACATCGGCTACAGATAGGTTTTAGTTTATTTTTACATTTTTAGTATTTACTATTAGAGCCCTGCGTGGTTAGGTCCCCGTCTATGTTATTCTGGTCAACAGCTTTTCTCGTAGTCCGAGACATTCCAGTCAGAGTTTTAATGGTTCCTCAAAAACACACCAGAGAGGTTCACTCCTTTAAGACGGTGGCCTCCAGACTGTGCATTGCTTTGCCTCCATGTTGGAGCTTTTAACCAGCACAATGCTGTATGATGATATGCATTTTATCTTTTTTTTCTTCCATGTTTGTTATGTTTTTTTTAAGATGAAACATTTTGTCGTATTTCCTTGTAGGTACAACAAATAAAACAAGTGGAATTGCTTGCTGCGGTTACTAGCCATTACAAGCTATACAAAAAATATCATGCATTTCTCTTCGTTCTATCTGTATTCATACACAAAAACAGCCTTTTTACATATTAGAGCTGTACCATAAGAAGTGCTCATAAATCATTCATAAAACAATTCCCAACCCATCTGCAATTCAGTTTAAAAGAGTAGAACCATATGAGCAATGCAAATGAAGTTTACTTTACTGGTTGTGATACTACAATGCTGGCTATACATTAGGGCCACTTCCATCATTCATCCCATAAAACTTCCTTATCTTCATCATTTTTCTGGATATTTTCTGCCCCTTGATTAATCCCACTAATTGTTTTATTGCCCAGTCCTACTTTCTTATTGTAATATCATCTAGGAAGTCAGAAAATCTTTCAGGTACCAATAAAATACAGCATTGTTGCAAAAAAAAAGTATAAAGCAGCTCCATCAAGTCTGTTTTGCAAATAATGTTAGCAAAAATTATCACCTTGGTTAAGAAGTAAGAAGCATTTGTATCCTGCAGGTACAGTAAATAACATACTTAATTGTGGCAGATATAAATGAAAAAGTATGATCTAGATGAAGTGTCTGAATATAATGCTGTAGCTAGAGCAGTAATTCCTGTCATGTCAGTCTTCAGTTTGGACTGTGACCATGGAATGGTAACTATACCTTAGTCAAATAGGCTGATAAGCAAATGGGAACATTTAAAGTCACTGGCTCCATTTTGTTGACATTTTGTTAGGCTGGCAGTAGAAATTTCTCACTTACTCCATAGGAAATACATAAATTAACCAAGCTCCCATGTAATGTTTTGCCATGAAACCAACTTAACAGTGTTAATACAGACATTTTTAAAATATAGACTACAGGTCAGTTGAATGTTTTACAAGTCACAAAAAAGTGATCACACTTTAAATCTCTAATATTACATCCAGTCAGGAGAGACTTTAATTGAGAAAACAATGTAAACGTTAACACAGGCAAAAATGGGCTCCTAGAAAATATTTCTGCTAAAAACAGGTACAAACGAGGCAAAGGAGCGTCAATCGTCAACCTTATAAAGAGGTAACACCACTGTGACAAGTTAAGAGCATCATATCTGACATATTCCTACAAATCTTCAGAAAATAAGGAGCTAAACATCTTCACCCACAGTCTAGAAGCCAGTTCATCATTTCTTCGTCTCAACAAAATGTCATGTCAATCGCTACACTGACATGACATTTCGAAGCATTGCCGGTGTTCTCACACATGGATTCACAACTGTCGCTCGAGCAGGTTGGCGCAACGACCAGCGATAAATTAAAGGCAAGAACACTTAAATAAACAACATTCAACCAAACATTTGTGGTACCAAGAAAAAACCTGAATTGAAACCCTGGTAAGCAGGTTTAACTAAAGGGTTGATAGGGGTGGATTGCCTCACATTAGCCACAGAGATTTTTCTTATATGAGGAAAAAAGCCAAGTACAAGACACAGGCAAAACTATTTGAGTCAAGATCTCCCCTCTTAGGTTTAACCTAGATTGTTCTGTGTCAAAGCATTAAATAAACTAACAGGTTGTCTTTTTTTTTGGGCTAATTCATCTTCACCCGTGAGTCCCACCTAAGGGTAGCCAAGCCTTGTAGGGTTCCCCTCAGCCGATCAGTTCTTAAGTAGGAGCATTGGAAGAACTTGCTTTTAAACTTTGCAGATATAGCATTTAGCGTCATGGAGAGGTTTCAGAAAAAACATCCAAAACCGTGTTTTAGAGAGAGATATTTTGCATCAATTTTAAGAGTTTGACAAATCCCTACAATAGTCCCTATAATACTGACGGCGATGGAAGCTGAATCCCTTTGTGATTAATACTTTTCACCTACAAATTTATCTTTTCTAGCACCGGATCAATGGTAACTTCCGAACATACACTACCAATCCACCTCATAACAATCACCTTGCCCGTACCAGCTTGGACCCGCTTTTGCCTTTTATGTCTGCCTAAGTTCTTCCTGGGATGGACTCAACACTAAAGGGTTTTTGAGCCACATTGACATGATAAAAAAGTGTATCTGTGAGACAAATCTCCTATTTAGCCAAATTACAACGGTGCTTTATAAAATTAGGCGCTGGTGACTGTGGAGGCCACTGGAGTACCGGGGAATTCACATTCGTATTAAAAAACAAACAGTCTTACAGTAGATCGTCTGAGCTTTGTGATATTGTCCTTTATCCTGCAGGAGGTAGCCATCTTAAAATGAGTACACAGTGGTTATAAAAGGACAAAGATGGTCAACAAGAATCCTGGGGCAGGCTGTTGATTTTAAAATGGCACCAAGGGGCCGAGATAATATCGCCCTCACCATTTACCCTCCCGCCCACCAGCACCAAAACTGGATAGATTCATGCTTTAATGTTGTCTATCCCTAATTCTGACCCTACCATCCGAACCATTGAAGCTGATATGGAGACTCAAACCAGGCGACGCTTTTCCATCAGGATGCTGGCCAAGTTTGGTGATGATGTTCTGCATCTATTTGTGGGGTTATTCAAACAACCATTTCCTTTTGAGCAACTCAAACCAGTCAACAAATCCACAACAGATTTGTATTATTTCTCCACTTGAGAGAAAGCTGTGCATGATAGTCTCCCTTTTGTTTCCCTTAGCCCTGGTTGTGATCATCAATCATTAACACAGCCAGTGACTGAAGTCAAACATTCACATCGGACATACCTTTTCTGTCACGTCTAAAACCAAGAACCTAGGAGTCTGTTCTCTGTGTTCTGAAGTGCGCTCGCTAAGGCAGCTGGAGCTGTCACGCCAATGTTTTCAGCTCTGCTCTCGAGGGCTTTGCAACTTACATCATAAACCTGAATGAAATGTTAATGTCAGCAAGTCTGAGCTGTAAACAAACTTTAGGTAAAAAAATTTCCTCGATTGTTACGGTCTTGCAGCTGGGAACTTTACAAAATGCATAAATTTCCCCTTAAATGCAGAAACCTTGAAGTGTTCCTCTTTGATTTCTGCTTAATCAGACCAGACTGATGACTGGCCGAGAGAAACTAAATCCCCTTTTTCCTCTTCAGCAACATATCATATTCATATCATACGTTATTATTGAAGGAATCATCAACCCAAATGAGACATATCATTACGACCACCTCCCTAATAGTGTGTCGTTTCTGTATTTGCTGTCAGAGCAGCCATGACCCTCCAGCTCCACTAGACTTTTGAGGGTTTAATGTGGCATCTGGCATCAAGATGTCAGTGCTCATCCTTTAAGTCCTGTGGGTTGTAAGGTGGATCAGAAGGACTTTGTCCCAAACATCCCACAGATGCTCAACTGGACTGTGATCTGAACTATTCCTAAATAAATCACTTCCCGATCAATATGCCACCACCATTCTGACAGCTTTCTCTCAGAACCAGCTTCTTCAGTTAGCTTGTCTCTTGGATCAGACAAGAGGGGTCAGTCAACAAACCCCCCCAGTGACCTTGTTGCTGTTCCCTCCTTGATAGTTTCTGACCACTGTCGACTAGAAACTCCCTAAAGGAGATGCCGGTTTGGAGACGATGTAACCTTGTGGCCTAGTCCATCAAAATCAGGCCAAACGATCCATTTCTTCACTCTATGAAGCTGGCAGACATTTAAAAGGAATTTCCATTAGCCTGTGAAGTCCTTAAATGCGGTTTCTGTTTGTCTGCTTGTTTGCTGATTATATTTAAGCAAATTCATTGTTTGGCTGACGAAGGTAGCTAAAACGGAAGCTGCTGCAGTTTTTTCCCCCCCAGTAGCTGTCATCAGCAGCTCTACAGAGTCTGCTCAGCCTCTTACCACTCCAGTATATCAGCCCTGCTTCAAACCGCTGTGCATCTGAACGCGTCCTTGTGTCCAGCTATAAAAAGCAGCAAGGCCCGATCAGTCAGCAGAAGGCTGATGAAAGCAGCAGGGGGGGTTAAAGCTGCCCGAACACAAGGCTCTGCAGCATAAAATCATTCTGCGCTCAATGCGACAGAGAAGCCAGCAGTGTTGGCCCTAAATGGACTCAGCTCCACAGGATGTCACCATCTCAGATCTGCGGCAGTTCAGCTGCTGCTGCTCTGTGTCAGCCTCCAGCTCACACTGCAACATCTGGAACTCACGCAAATACGCGAGGTGACATTGAAAGGATTGCTGGGCTCCTCTGTGGAGCCTGGACGCAGGGACTGACAGGCTGGACGCAGGACGCTCCGACATTCCGTCTCACTGACAGCAGACACACAGCGAGCTGCAGGAGAGCCGAGCCTTACCTTCCTGCTGCAGGCTGTTCTCCAGAAACCCTCCTCTCTTCTGGCGAGGAGGATCAGGCGATCCGTGCTGATCCTGGTCGAGGCGTGTAGAGGGAAAACAACAACAGAAAACAAACAAACAAAAAGCCACAACAGGCTTTCTCCGCTGCGGCTCAGCTCAGAGCTCCGGCTCTGCCGCAGATCTCATCCGGCTGCTGTCTTCTGTGCTCTTCTCCAGTTGATCTCCTCTCTCCCTCTTCGCTCCCTCTCTTTCTTTCCTCTTTCACGTCCAGATCGCTCAGAGATTCCGTCTCTGCTCTCGCGACGCGCGTAGCAGGAGGCGCAGCGCGAGCTTTATGGCAGCGTGACGCGTGCGTGAGTGGGCGTGTCCTGGGAGGCGCCTTCTGATGGAAGGAGTGTGATGGTTGTGAAGTGAAGAACAGGCTGTTCACTCTGGATGTTCTACGATTCTGCTGCTGCTCAGAATAAATACGGACCTGATCTCAGTCAGGGTCTCTAAGGTCACATGACTGACATGGTTGGGGAGTGGGGGGTGTGGCTGCAGACAGAAGTGGGCCCCGATATATAAACTGCAGGGGCGTAGCTATGGGTGGGACCTGGTTGGCCCTGGCACACACATGTAGCACCAGGGTTTACCAAATACATTTTTTGTCTGTTTGTTTGTTTTGTTTTGTTTTGGGTTCAGGGAGCAATTAAATCTATCAAAGTAAAACTAGAACACAATGAAATGAAATCATAATCACCAGCATATGTGAGTGAAGAAAAGCTTTCCATCTTTGCATGACTGTCTGTTATAGCCTAATCTCAATAACAAATGACCTCTGAACCCTCCATACAGGCCAACTCCATGGTGTGTTACGATAATGTGACCTGTGTTTATTTATGTTAGTGCATCATGTTCAGCTCCTTTAAAAAGGAATAGATAGATAGATAGATAGATAGATAGATAGATAGATAGATAGATAGATAGATAGATAGATAGATAGATAGATAGATAGATAGATAGATAGATAGATAGATAGATAGATAGATAGATAGATAGATAGATAGATAGATAGATAGATATCATTTAGTAGTTGAAATGGGTTCAAACACATCACAAGTATGTATTTGATTTAACTACAACATGGTAACAATAAACAGACATGATGGACCTCATGGATGTAATTATGACTGGTAACACAACACCAAAGAATGATAGATCAAAGATTTCTCATTTCAAATCACTGAGCACATTTGGTGATTCTTTTCAGTCACAGAAAATTTGAATTAAAATTTTAAATAGTCTCTACATATTTTTAAAGAGATTTTTAAAAAAAACTGTCAAAACTACAAAGAAAAACTTGTTTCATTCTCTGTTAAATTGACTAGTAGTTTAAAAAAATGTATTTAGTTGTGATGACTCAAACGCTCTTTAACGCCCCCTGGTGGCCTGAATAGTTTCAGGTCTCGTCTGTTCCTGACTTGAATACCTAAGGTATTTATTAATTTTAAAATAACGATTTTGTGTGGATTCTGTCCTTTCAAATGGTTCTGAATGACAACTCAGCCCCACAGAGGAAGCGACCAAATATTGTACATTACTAGAGGGACAGCAGGTGTAATTCCATTTTAATTCAAGTCAATATATTTACTACAGCTGAAGCAGAGTGACAGTGTACTGTCCAAATAACAGCAGCAACAGATCTATTTACGTGCAAACACTCATTACAAACACACTTACTGCAGCAGAAGAGTATCTTTCAAGACCGGTTCTCCAATCGCTTTAACACGTTGCCTTTGGGTTCTGGTTGTCAGTTACAGTAATGCAAACAGGGATGCTTATCTGTCAGCTCACAATTTTGCTTCAGGCACTACATTGGAACAAGAGAGCCAACAAACTGTTCTCAAAAAGTATTAGGACTAAAACTGCTTACACTTTTTCATTAGCACCTCTACAGCATTATTTGACTTGGTTTACCTCTACTCTACATGGTTTTCCATTACAATTAAGTAATAGGTGTAGTGGGTAGCAACCCAGAACATGAAATTTACCAGAACCTTATCCGTACATGACATAAATGCAATGCAGCTTTACAGCAATAATTTTTTATCAAACCAAAAAAGAGAGTCAGGAAAAGCTGCAGACCTAGCCAATCACTGACTTTATATTTTATACCCAACTTGGCACATTTGGAACCCTTGAGAAGAAAGCTCTGAAAAATGCTGGTACCACATAACTGTTAATCAAGGTACCACATAACCTTGCAACATAGTTGAGCCTCACTGAGTAGGCACTTGTAGACCAAGTCCATCTCCTAAAAAACAGACCCACAGCATAACCCCCTCATAAAAATGACATTTAAGTTTGGCTAGTGTACTTTTTCTGGGTGATTATTAAAGTAGACACATCCTTTGGATTGCTAGACACCAGGGAACGGAGACTCATCCCAACTGTTGTACAGTAGATACCAGGGATGGTAAAGCAGTGGAACTGTTTGGTCCAATATTTATTATTGCTCTTCGACAGATGTTGGTAAAACCATTGCATTGTGGCCACTGAAATAACGGTAACACCTAAATGCAATGATTTAGATTGGTGAACTATTACTGAGCATAACAATCCTGTTCACCGCATCTGCAAAACAGAAATTAGGAGGAATGATTGTTATGGGTGTTTAATGGTGAAAACCTTTAGTAATTTATCAAATGTCTTCAAAGTATGTAATTCATGTTTGAATTGTTGAAAATGCTTACACAATCAGCTGCGTGTTAGCATGTGCTAAAGCACCATTATTCTAACACCAACCTCTTATAAACGGCATGCTTAACAAAGTCGCTAGAATTAATGTAGAGCATTAATATTAGATTTAAAGAAACAAAATGACAACAAGTGTATATCTGGCACTGAAGAATCCCTGCTCTCTCCAAAATGTTTTGTCCCCGTTATTAGTAATGTTAAGAAGCACTTTACTTCATGTCAGATAAGGATTTCTTATGGATTGAGGTATACTTATTATTTGACATGCTTAGTTTTGTTAAAACATTAATAAAAGAGGATTTTTTTTAGACCTTTCTTAGAATATTTTGTAAGCTGCCAGTTCTTAGTTGCATAGAAATAGAAAATCAGAGTCTAAAGGGTTTGAATGATTTTTGCTGACAACATGTCACCTCAACTGCAGCACAAAAATTTACTTTCAGGGCTGCAAGGTGCAGAAAAAAGATCCTGCGTAAAAAAAGATGTCAACCTTGGACATTCGTCCATGTATTTAGCATTTAGTGCATGAAGCTAGATAGTACAAATGTGGGTCCTTTCTGGGTCTACCGACTTCCTCTTATTGTCCCAAACGGTTAATTATTTTACTCTAAACTGTGTGTGCACGGTTGTCTATCCTTTATGTGTCCCTGTTACCTTGTGAAGATTTGAAGGACCAGTTCCAGATGCACCCTATCTCTTACCAATGTTTACTACAGACTGCACAATTATTCTTTAAACCTGTTTAAATGTGAAAATCCAGGGCTTTTTTTTTTACAAAAGGCTTTCCTATGACACCATCACAACAAGGTACGAAATATTTTCCAAACATGTGTAAACTGCTAACATTTACATAATTTCAAATCTCTTTAAAGGTCATCATGCCTGGGCATGATACCAGACTATTCATACTCTATGCCAGGAATGAGTCAATGTCAAGTCTAAAACACAAAATCTGAACACATTGTTGAAGATTCGGTGCTCCTATGCTGATCTATTTTTGTGTTAGAACCTAGAGGGTTTTTCTGTGACTTTATTAAGAGAATGAGTAACAGGTTTATCTTCCTCCAGGCGAGCGGCGATAACAAGCTAGCTATGAGTCTATAGTGCTTTCCAATAACACACCTTCTTGTCAGAATTGATTCAGTCAATTCAGAGGTCAGTGTCGCTTCATTTTCTTTACCACCGTGGGGATGTTCTGTGAAATTTATCTCTTTTGGTTGTACTGATATACACCATCTAGTGAATCCAATTTAAGAAGATTTAGGAGCAGATCTCAGATAAAGCCTCCTGGGTAAAGTGCCTCTTGACAGCCAACACCTCTGCAGGCAGGGCACTGATCCTCTTTACCTTCGAGTATGTGAGCAAAGAAAGGCATCACTCATGCTCTTGTGTCGGTCTTTAAAACATTCCACTTGTTTTTCACAGGATCAGCTTCCAGCCCAGTGACATATTTACCTCCCAGACACCCTGAAAAGGAAATCCTCCCGTCTGCCCTGCGAGCTGGAATCCTACTCCGCTTCATGGGGCCCCTCTGCTTTTACATTCAGGCTGGCGTGAGGGTCCAAAATGAGTAAAGTTTCATGAAATAACAAGAGGTTGTACCTGGGGGCAGAGAGATGCAGATAACTGAGGTGGATCACCAGAAGGGAACCAGATCGGTTCTGTCAACAAGGAAACTAAGACAAAATGTGAACAAATAACAAAAAAGTATATATAGATAAAATCGAACCAAAATTTGAATTCAAATGCTCTAAGGTGCACATTTTGATGCCGATTAGAAGAAATAATATATATTTTTATGTTTGTAGTTTAAAAAGTTTTATCTTTGACATTTTAACTTTAAAAGCATTATTAAATGGAAGTCCGTGAAATTCAAATGTATGCAATAAGCTGAATAAATTCATCAGAAAGCGTAAATCTTTCCAATTCTTTACAGAGAAAATATCATGTGGAACAAGAATTTAAGTAAGACGGACCGGGGCCAAGCCGAGTTTCATAGCTGAAAATCATCAAATGAATGTATCCTCTAACACAGAGGAGACCAACCAGGTTTCGTGTACAACTCACAGTAATGTGTGAAACGTCTCCAGCCTGTTACGAACCTAAAAGCTGACTAGTAAACAGAAGTCAGTGTTTGAAGACATTACGTTTTCATAATTTTCTAGCTTTGAGAGATTTACAGGATCCATTAAGGTATAAAATCCAATCTTGACCAAATTTTCCATGCGCATTTCAAAACAGAGCTTTTTATCTCTCCATTTGTAATTATTAGAAGAATTCAGTTTGTTAATAGAAATTTCTGACAAGCATAAATACAAAAAGTGAAAAATGTATTTTATTTTATACTCATTTGAAATTAGTTTTAGAGACAAAACTAGTTTAAAAGCAGAATGTGAAAACTCTAAAGTCTGTAAGAGTAAAGAGGAGATTAGCAAGTGATCTTCATGAACATTTTAAGTGCACTTAAGACATTTTCTCATTAACAGAAAATAAAAGCGGTCCCACAATTAAAACCTCGGGGAAATTCTTATTGTAATTTAAGAAATAAGGAAATAGGATCCAGCCAACCCAAGCATTCTGGGGGTATATATACAAAAAAATCAGTGATCTGATAGGAACATTTAATCAACAGTTTTACTTTATGAACTGGCTGAGAAAAAGTATAGCCATTTTTTTCACAACCAACGAACAATAAAGTATGACTGATATGACCTAATAACGTTCTTTTCTGTCTTTCGATTGTAAACAAACCATTACTAAGCAGCTCTGTGTCAAGAAATAGCTTTACACATAAAAATCCCTCAGTCTTACACTTACCTGAAATAACACACAGGCTCTATCTATACTTGTATCATTTCCCACTATCAGCACCTTTGATTTCCCAACATTTCCAAATTCAGGTCAGTCTTTCTCTGTGTCATAGACTGTTAATTAAACAATAATGTAGACAATTATTCAATAATGAAACCAATTGTGGGGACTGGAATACAAAAAGGAGATTCAGAGGACTTCAGTGACTAAGTACCTGTTATGCCAAATTCAAAGCATAAAAAGCAGGACAGATCAACTAAGTTTTGGTGGTGTCAAATCTCTTGTTTGTGCACACAAACTTGGTAAACAAAGCTTATTCTAATATAAAGCTACGTGTGATCCCTTCTTAATCCATAGGGTTTATTATTTGGATCGTAAATGTATCTGTTTCTGCCCTTTTTACCCAATAGAAATATGGGTGCAGAATCAACCTTACACCATAAACTCATCAAAACGTACCATTAAAAATGGAGTAAAAAAAACACTGGCTTACCACACAGCAATAGTTAAGTTGTCACGCAGGAAAACACATGCACAGCCCTTCTAGGGTCAACTGCTACTGTGATGTAAACCACTGCATCTAATGTGAAAGCCATGGAAACTCTTCCCATAAGCTTATGAGAGAGCCACCTAAAGAGTGAAGGGTAATGGCTGTTAACGCTGCAGAATATTTCTGAGCAATTTCACTCAGCTTGCTCTGACCCGGTTCGATTCTTTTACTGCTTTGTGACTAAGTTGCTGTCCCTAATGTCCTCACCTCTGTTAGAATTCCACCAACAGCTGACTGTGCAATGTCTCTTTAATATACCGTATATAAGCTGCATCTTGTAGCCTTAAATTTTCTCAGAAATCAGCCGTGCACCTTATAATCCGGTTCGCCATATGTATGGGTTAAGTACAGAAATAGACCCCGTAATTGAGACTGCGCCCTATAATCCAGCGTGCCTTAAAGTGCCAAAAATAAGAAACTACTTTTCTATCCTAATTTTTCAGAGACATCCTTTCACAGTACCCTGCTGGAATCTAGAGCAGCCCATTATTTAGCAAATGTTACGATAATGATAATGAGTTTTTTGTCGATTTGAACTTTTTGTTCACGTCCTATATCTGGTACAGTTTTCATACAAAAAATTATTAGGTAACGTTTTCATAAAGGAAAAACTAAAAAGTACACCGCTGTTTAAGAGAGCTAATGGTTTAGCTTGAACTGAACAAGTCCGCTATAAACAAGAAATAACCTGTATTTGTGATTAATTGGAACTGTCTGATGAGTTATTTGTTGTCTGGCAGAATCTACGGTTTCCGCAAAACTGTAATCTCTTGCTCACCTGAGATGACACAGTGATTCCAATCAGTCTGTGTAATTTTGCCTTGTATCATAATTTCCTGGTTTCCTCTGATTAGGTTTGTCACTAAGCCAAAAATAGTACAAAATGTTGCTTCACATTGTGGAAATCACCTTGGACTGTTTTTTCCAGAACTGATCAACCATTCAACACAACGACCATCAAAGATCTTTGGCGAGTCCACCATGATCAACAAAAATAGCCTTTTTTCCCATCCCAAAATGTGACAAAAAAGCCCATGTCAAAGTGAAACCTGATTCAAATAATGTCAATAAATTAAATTGAGGGACCTAATTCAGCACAAGTCTTGCCAATTGGTGCTAATAGTCTCACAATGATTGGAGAGAAAATCACCCGAATGCAGTGAGTATGTTTCAAGTGATTTTAGCAGGAAGACATGTGGATGTCTGGAAGCTCCATTCACTGGTTAATCACTATTCCTGCCTGCCATTACAGATGGGAGATGAAAACAAAATGTAAGAGGAAGGGGTTCAACAACAACAAAAAATCCATTAAAATCAACTGGAATTCTGTAAAATTTATTATCAAGAAATGGAAGAAATGTAGTTAAGGTCAGTTTTCTGACCCACATAAACAGAGAACTCTCAGGAGTTTAAGTAATTTAAAGTTTAAATTCTTCTTTAAAATTTTATTTTAAACTTTGGTCTGGATGTCCTGAAAGGGGAAACGGCTGGAACGACGCTGGAGACCGGGCGGCTTCGGGAGCGGAGACAGAGATGATGAGCAGAGGCAGAGGAGGACGGAAATGCTGGAAGATGCACTTACTCGAGCTGAAGATGGAGAGATGCCAGGGGAACTGAGAGGGCTTGAGATCCGGAGTTTATTCATTGGTTTGGTTGTCCAGGAGATTCGCGGCAGAGTGATGGTTATTGCTGGAGCGGGCAGATCGTGCTGAGCATGGGGAGCGGTTACCAAGACTGAGGAAGATGATCATAGGATGGCAACTGGAGAAGGTGAGCCTGTGATCCTGTTGATGATCCTGAGAACAGATGATGGTGAGATGATGAGCACTGGAGAAAACATGGAAAAACACAAAAATAAAAAACATCAAAGGGTAATCATGAGAAACTAGAGAACACTAGAGAATTGGCTCTGAGGAACACAACGTTACTGGTAGCAACTTAACACTCAGGCGACAGGTAGTAGATCCACCGCTCCTAAAATACTGCTCAGCTAATGATGATGATGCAGGACACCTGTGCAGACTGCACAGGTTTGGCCAACGCTCGAGCCAGACTGGAGCTCTGGCAACCTCCAGTGGACAACCTAGAAAGGTGCAGAACTCAAACCTTGACAGTTAATGTGTAAATATGAATTGTTCAAGCTGTCCTCACAAACTGCGTGAGAGGGAAACTTATGAATGTGCTGACGGAGTTACAAGCTTCAGCAACAGAGAGAGGAGACACACTGTATACAACAGCTGTTGCCAGTCAAAGCGTAAAGTGGCACATCCCCACAAACAAACCCTCCCCACCATGGGGATGCTCCTCAGCAGCAGGCCGTGGAAGGCTTGCAAAGTTAAAAGGTTAATTTAATGAAGCAGAATATAGCGAAATCCTAGAGTACGTTTCGTTTTTTCTTTCTACAAGAGAACTACGAACCGAAGCATCAAAGCTGGAGCTAGAAAGAAATGGTTCAAACACAATGAGGTGGATGGGAATGTGATATCTTCTGACCCAGAGAGCATTTTTATCTTTTATAACAAGTAAAATACAGAATATTTCATAACATCAGTCTGCAATTGACTGAAACTGCAGTTACACCAAGAATTGAGGTGCTAACTTCATTGGCTGCTTTAAAAGTAATGTTTAGAGTAGAAAGGATTCTAACAAAACTGCACTCAGAAATGAATCAAGTAAATTCTAAATCTCTGCCTCAAAATTGATTAAACATGTAATGAGGAAGCTAGCTTCAAATTTTGCTTAGATCATTTAACATAAGGCAGCCTTCAGGGATACCCTAAAATGTTAGTAGGATTTTTAAAAATGGGCCGCTATATGTTTCATTATCTAAAGAAAACTATCAGCTTCTCATTGGTTTGATTAAGAATACATTACAACAAGGTAGCGAGTTCTCTTACTGCATGCTGACGGAAAATTGTCAATCTTATGTGCCAAAGTTTTAACACATGTAACTTCCTCGCAAGTCTTTAGAATAAGGAGGTTGTCGCCCTTATTGCCAAAAAGAATAAACTTCAGTCACGTCTTTAAATATTATGGACATTAGTTTGTGAAGTGTCTTAGAACAAAGTGCCGTTCATATGTCGGAGTATTAAAGGAGCAACCCGATCCCTGTAATGACCAACGACTCTCAACTGTAGACCCAGCCGTGATCATCTATTTCATCTGCCAAGCCTTGAACATCTCACATATTAATCCATGTTGGGAAATATGGAGCAAAAAGCCTGTATACCCCAATATGAGCAAAGGCTTTAAGGCCATCTATAGAAAAGTCAGAAACATCCGTCCTTGGAAGAAATATCATTAAAGAAAGCTCAACAGATATGTGTGACTAAATCTTTAGAACATCGCTGTTTAAAGTGCAACCTGTAGCCTATTGGTGGAATATTTTTTTTAGTGACCTGTGACCGAAACTTAAAAATGCCAAGAAATTAGTTTGTTATATCCGGTGGATCATGTAGAAACCAGACTACCTTGTTTGTTTCTTTAAAAAACTGTTTTTTTTTACTAAACAAAAGTATGTTCTTGCCATATTAATTAAAAGATAATAATCTCTTACAACTAATACATTATCTGTATTACTTTCATCTTAACATTATGGTCCCCCACACCAAAAATGTTAAACTCTTTCTACTGTTCTTGCATTGATAGCAGCTGTTACATATCGTGACGCTAGATGGCGACATGGCTGTTTTTGACAACATCTGTTTCTCACATTAAAACACAAGCTGGTCTCCCTGCTGACTGCTTAGGTTTTCATATGATCTCAACTGTTAATGTTTCCAGAATGATGCATTTAAAAACAAACAAACTTGGAGGCAAACCTAAGCTCTAGTCAAACAAGATGCAAACAAATTATATAAGCGGTGGTATCATGTCTGTTGCTTTAAAAGTGTTTTACAAACGCAGCATTAAAAGGACTGGTTTGCTTCTGATGTCGATCAAATATAAACAGTTTGTACACAGCAGACGGTGATGATGGAATAGGCAGGAAGGTAAACATTAGGAAACATGTTCCTGATCATCCTAATTTGAATATAGGCCAGGCTTTACTTTGACACTCAGTCAGTAGACCAGGTTTTAATTTGTGTTCTAAATAAATATTCAAAGGCTGCTTGTAAGTGAGCATTTCAGTTGAAATAAAAAGACTTGGAATTTATTTTGATGCGTTCATTCACTGTCTGTGTTGGTTATGCTGGAGGAACAGGGTTGGTGGACAAGCTAAAGGAGAAATGGATAAAACAGAAAAACAAGGAGTTCAAAGTGAGGCAAGAAGACATGGAGTGAAGCCTGACTGTACGTTGGGGGGGGAATATATTTCTGGTTTTGTGTATATCTGCAATGTTTACCCCTTTTTTTCTTATATGAGACAAACTAACTTTGTGCACAACCCATTTCCTGGTGCTGAATGTTTTTTTCCGTTTTTTTATCCTTGCTATGGCCTGCGAAAGACACATGACCCCCCAGAAGGAGTTGGAAAAGGTTCCTAAGAGAGGGATGTCTGGATTTACCCTGAATCCGGTGATGGTCCGGCAGCTCTGTTAAAAAAATACGATTTATGTGATGTAAAAAATAATGGCAATAAATCAATAAATATTGTCACAATAAATCATTTAAAAACATTTTCCACCTTTAAAATTTTGCACAATTCAAATGGAAAGCAGTAAGTGTGCACACCCTTTAAACTAATACCTTTTTGGAGCACCTTTCGATTCAAAGTCATCATTCTGTCGTAAATAGTAAAAAATAATAATCCGTGTGCTTTATATTGACTCGGCTATATGTACCAACTTCACCCTTCCAGAGTTCCCCAGATCTCTCAGATCGAAAGAATTTCTGTTAGATTTCTGGATTCACAATCCTTTGAGCTTCTTCACGTGACATTATTTTTTGTTAGACTTGATATATGATTGGACTCACTTCAGTGTTCAGCTGTCTAGTGGTAACCTAAAGAAAGCATTATGAAGACACCACCACGTTTTACTAAGCTCAAGCAGAATTAATGCTGAAAATACATCAAAATGTGGTAGTTCAAGATTTGAGCACATTTGCTACAAATTTAGTGTAGCAATTGATTTAAGTCTTATTTCTGCTACTAGATGGATGGATGGATGGATGGACGGATGGATGGACGGATGGATGGACGGATGGATGGATGTATGGATGGATGTATGGCCTCCATTTTAGAAAAACTTTCTATTATTGCACTTACGTCTGAGGGAAAGCTTCACCAATTTTAAAATCTTTTTTTTAACTTTGTTCTGTGTGCCCTCATGATTACATTGATGTGTGAAAATGCTTTCAGAGGTCAGAGCGATGTAAATCCACGCCATATCTGTCAAATAAATAGAGGAAAATGTTTTTCTGTATAGTTTAGGGGGTCACCAGTGTCTGGCAATGCGACAAACTGAAAAGTTTAGGAGCCCCTGTCCTAATGTAATGACGCTGCTACCTTTAAAAAAAATTAAATACAGTTTTCCCTCTTTGAATGCTCCAATATCCTTTTAGAGATTAAATAATAATTTTAAATTAATGAAAGTGAAAACAGATGCATAACAGAGCATTTGAAAGGCTTTGCCAGTTTTTCTCTTTAGTGGTCAGCAACACTTGCAGCCCTGAGCCGGTTCAGCCTTAGGCCCAACTAAACAACACGTGCTCAGAGCCACGAAAGCAACATGGCTCTGCAAAACTAAGCTTTTTTTTTCTTCTTATAAACACTACACAAATCCCGATTTTTAAATCATAGAACAACAATTTTCACCAAATATATATATAATAATATATATATAAACGATAGTATAACTCCCACAGTATTATAGTCAGTGTTTGTGCATCTTTTGCATGATAACAAGTAGAAATTATCCTTGGTTTTTAAACATTGTTACATTTTGTAGGCCAAACTTCGGTGCCACATTTTTTGGGTGTAAAGAGCTCCAGTCGCTCTAGAGCTGCAGGTGTCAGACTTCTCTTTAGAATTGAGCTCCACAGTGGGTTAAAGCTCTAGATATCCTACATTGAGACAGATGCTCCCAATGTGCTCAGCATGAGTTATGCAACACATATTTAAAGAGTTACAAAAATATCAGCTGTAAATTAGAAGAGGATTAATCAGCTGATTTCATAGGACAGATGTTCAGAATCTGGAAGTATTTGTGGTGGTAGTCAGACAGGTGAAACTCTTCCTATGTATGTGTGGGTTCCCTCCTGGTACTCTGGCTTCCTCTAGCAGTCCAAAAGTAAGACTGTTGGAGTAATAAGTTCCTCAGAATTTTTATAGGGCTGTGCATAGGTGTTTGACCTGTGTGGACAAAGATGAAGAGCTAGAAAGAGAAGCAGAACAGGAGAATGCTGTAGGTTTTCAAACACTGGAGCGAAATAACTGCAGATATTAACTGTTCAAATCAGATGCTGGGAACTGAGAACGGAGGACGCTTAGCTTAAGGCGGCTTCTGAGAAATTCTGATGCCGTAACTGCTTATCTTTTCTCGCTCTGAGGTGTGTTTATGTAAAGTTACCATAAGATTAAGGGCAGAACAGGACCATCTGCCTCCTGTAGTTTAGTTTAGGGGATTAGCCGTCCAGCTCCAGGGTTACATTGGTGATGGGAGATATGAGATATGATGCTCCAGCAGCAGGGGACACATTCTAAAAATATCAATTTAGTTTTTTTACATGTGAATTTTAAGGTTTAACGGTCTCTGTGTTGACAAGATGAAGCCATTTACTGCTGTTAAACAGCTTCATAATGAAGTCAAGACATTTTCTAGATGAAACAAACCAGCATATCTGTGGAGCTTCTTTCTTATTTGTTTGTTGTTGTTTTTGTTGTTTTTTCCACTGAGGATTCTCTTTCCCAGAAAACAGTTTTTGTCCTTCAGGACACAAACCCTCCTTTGCAAAACAGCTTGAGTCATATTTTCAGTCTGAACATCCTTGTTCCAGGACAAATAAGTGAATATTATGCATGTATATCACAGTAAAAGCATTTTACTTATAAATGCATAACACACAAATTTAACTCTGTTATGCTGTTTATTATTACCATATAGAGATGGGTGCTAATTTTCTTTATTTCCACATTCCATTTCAACTTTATTTACTACTTTTAAATAGCGCATTCTGTAACCGTAACAATTTTTACCCTCCGTTCACCAAAATAACTCAATTAGACCGAAAAACATAACATGACCTTTTAAAAAAAGAGACGTCTGATAATATTTGATAAATATGTACTCTTGGTAACATGTTCTAATTTTAAAAGAACATTTTATTAAATCCTAATTAATTATTTTTCTGTTTCAACCTTTTCAAGAAACATAAAATGTTTTTTGTGGATTTTATTAAAAAGCACCTGGTTTTTAATCCAATAAGAAAAATGTATCTAAAGAATAATTAATGGAATTTTATTGAGGAAATTATTCTATTTCTAATTTTTAAAAATGCTAATTTGTAATTTTTATCCAACATTATTAGGGACTATCGTGGAGCTCTGTACTACAGGAATGCGATTCTTTGTGAGGCATGTTTCCAGTTTTAACATCTAAGATTTATATCAGTAGTCAGAAACAAGTAAAGCCACACACCATTTGTTAACAACCTTTATTGATACACCCTCCCCAACAAACACAAATCTGAGAAGTGTGGATTGTCGCTTATCGGCTGCTAACTGTTAACTAAGAACAGAGAAAAAGGTAAATCCCTGCACGATCCACAAAAGCAAAAAACAGCAGAGAAAACGTTCACACTGATAAAAAATATAACTCTGATAAACTTCATGTATTGATCTTAAACAGCAGACAGCCAGGGCTCCGATCAGCAGGGGCGTGGAGCGGCACGAGCGGGAGGTGTGGAAAGAAAAAGCCCGAAGAGTGAGGTATAAGCGGCCTGTAAGGTGCAGTCAGGGAATGTAGGCTAACGTTGTTTGCTAAACCAAAGGAGGTTAGAATTAGCTTGTATTTGGTGAGCATCAACAATAGATATTCTTTGGCGTTTATTATAGAAAGAAAATGACATTTTTGATAGAAAAAAAAAAAAAGAAGAAGAAAGTAGGTGGGCTTGCTACAGTGGGTTTATTATTTTATTTTTTTGCATAAACCATAAATCAGAGTTCTGTGAAGTCAGCTTACTTAAAGCAGAGGTATGAATATACATGGGCTGAAAATGTTACATTCTTTTAATAAGACTTTAAAATTATACAACAAGGGGCTGTGAGTTCAGTCTAATCTGGGGTTTTATGCTTTTTTGGGTGAGTTTCATGCAAATCGCAGAAGTAACAAGATTTTGAAAAGCCAGAACCAGGGACACATGCTGGAATGATGCCGCAACATACTGCAGAAAGTAAAGGAACTGTCAGTGTGTGCTACATGTTCGATGCGACAGCCGTTTTAGCTTTAGTTTTTTTACCTTATTAAGCAACATCGTAGCTGACGTCACATAAGAGCGCTCCAATTACACCAAAGTCTTTTAGAAAAAGGTTGAAGCTGTCAAAGGAGAAGATATGCTGAATGCCAACTTCTGAACGCCCAGCTTTTTTTTGTTTTTGTTTCGTTCGTTGGAGACAAAAATAAGGAGGGAGGGAGAAAAAAAAAGGACAACTAAAAATGTGACGATCCGAGTTGCCCTCCCAGCACCTCCGATCTATGGAGGTCTTCAGGAAGAAATGCGTCAGCGTCACAGTATCCATCAATCCTTCTGTCCAGAGTCTGTGAGAGGAGGGACAGCAGTGTTGTGTCGGGAGAAGCTGTGGCGGGAGGCTGTGTCAGAGGGAAGGTTAAAAAACAAACAAGAAACAACAAAACAAGAAGGTACGTCGGACTGTGGGGCGGGGAAGAGGGAGAGAGACAGTGGGGGGGCGAGGGAGGCGTTGGTCACTCTTCGTCCGAGCTGCTGTTGTCCAGAGAGTAGGCCATGAATACCAGATCGGGTCGGGCTGGTATCTTCGGGTTACCCGGCTTCACCATCTCGAAACCCATGTAGTGGAACGTCTTGATGATGGACACTGGAGGAGAAACGATACGACGGTTACTGGCGCCGTCCGTTGGGACCGGGAAAACAAATCTCTACATTCACCAACATGCTTTAGAGAATTGGTATACTAAACATGTCAGACTAGATTACTATAGGAGTGTTTATTCTTCCCTTTAGGCATTTATACAGATACTTTTACTACAGTGATGAAGTACTGCAAGCTAAACAGTTGTTTTTTACATGCTTATTGTGAATAACTGGCTGTAATTTAATCTAAAATGTTTAATGTTTAGCAAGAACACTGCCAGTTTTCTCTTTTTCACCTTTCAACATTTGTTTAATGATTTGTAAAGTTGAATTAATAACATATCTATAAACTATTAATAACCTATAAACACATCCTTTTTGTTTACAGGTTATAGGTCCAGACGGACACGTTTCTTCTATTTCACAGGTATTTCGTACTCCGTCTCGGCCCTTACTTCGATCCTCTCTGCTTTTATGGAACCACAGGAAGACGTAGGTAACCTTGAGCTTCTCCTCTGCAAACTCCAGCAGTGCAGTCAGCCTGGAGCAGAGACATGCAGACAAAAACAGATGAGGAAGGAAAACATGGCCAGTGATGATGCATAAAGTCACTTTTTTCCCCCCCTTTATCTTTTTACATAAGCTATGCAGTTTCACATAATTCAGGGGCAGCAGCAGAGCTGGCAGGATGGCAGCAGGCTGGTTTACTGGCAGAGATCATAGCAAAAACCCACGGCCAGGACAGAATGTTACAAAGCAGATTTTCTTATTTCTGCAACAGCTGAGGCATCAACACTCTCTAAAGCTGCTTCCATCAAATGATTTCATAAATACATACACTGTTGATCATACTTTCTTCAGCTTACCCCTCTTTGCTCCCTTCCGCCAGCGAACCCGCTGGAATCTCCAGGAAGAGGCTGTCCCCCGAGAGTGCCGTGTCCCAGAAGGCCGAGCGGCGCTCGCTCAGCTGGCAGTGGAAGCGCAGAAGAGAGGCTCCCCCGCTGACCGGAGAGACTTGTGTCACCGTTAATCTGTCATCCTGCGATGGGGAACGGCCAACAGACGGGTTTAGAGTCAGCGCTTATGAAACCAGATTAACAAACAGCACAGCGAACGTTTAAAAATAAGATGGCGGGGTAGGTTTATGGGACGGTATTGTAAGCTTAATCAGGTTATGATCATGCAGTTTCAATATCAAAGAGGAAGTGACTTATGATTTTTTTGATCAAACCACAGGGAGCTTAGACATGTGAACACACAAGAGACCACTTCTGCCTTCTCCCTTTGCATCAGATTTAAAGAAATGGGCATCACAAAAATGTGTCACTGGCACATCAACCTTGAAAATCAAAACCTAAACTCGTTCTGAGCAGGTCGGTGCAGAAAGGTCTGCACGCTCGACGGCGGATGAAGACGATAATGACGGTTATGACTGATGTGTCTGATCCTACACCGCTAATCCTCCACATGCCGGTCACTCACGTGTCAGGACACCACATCACACGAATACATGCACACTTCCGTTATTCTAACCAACTGAATTTATTAAGGAGTTGACGCGTTAAATCCCGAGGAGGTCCAGATGATGAGGATGTAACCCCCCCCCCCCTCTAAGCTTAAAATATGAGCTCTTAAAATGAGAGGAAAGCTCATTGCTAAGATGCTCGTTCTCTCATGCTGAGTTAAGTGAGTCACAAAAACCCCGGCAGGATAACGCACTCAAAACAATTATAGCAATCGTCACCTCACAAGCTTAAAATGGATCAGAGAAGCACGTGGAAACTCACTATCCTTTAAAGCTGTTGAGTGTTCAAAGAAACACTGAACTTTGGAGCCACCTTCCACAAACGTGCTTCACCTTGTGTATTAGCACGGCGTGAGAGTGATCCCTAACGGTCCCTCGCCCACCCGGGATCTTCAGCTGTGGGTGAGGGGCATCAGGAGCACCACAGAGGCCCCGGAGCCTGAGGGATGGAGCCAGGCATCAAGGCCCCCGCTAACCAGGAACTGCAAAAAATACAAACAAACAAAGACGAACCTGTTAGTGTCCCCGTTTTCTCACATAGCTGTAAAATCAGGTTTACCTCCAAATATTTAGTTTCTCAGGAGATACTTCTTGTTTTTGTTTGACTTCAAAATAAGAGCTTCAAGCAGACATACGTTAATTTCTCTCAAACTAGTAGGCCGATACTAAGGAACCATGATATATTGGCATTAATATGGGTTTAAGCCGATGTTAGTCCTTCAACTTATTATCAGTCTGATAAGCAAACTGGAACGACATACATAACAAACATTTATTTTCATTTTGTTGTTACTGCATATATGGCGATGGTATGGATGCCTGCGTTGTGGGACTTTTGCCTGAAGCACAGAAGCATGTGGTGTGAAATGATAGGGAAATATATGCATTATGGGTAAATATCCCTAAAATATTCCAATAACTGCAACATATATATAAAATAGAGCTATATCAGCCTATATTTACAATACTGCAGCGTAATATTAGAGAAGTAAATGGCAAATATTACAAGGACAATATTAGTTTGTATCTTTTCACAGCTCTTCCCGAACTTTTGTGGTTTGATCACCAAGATCTAGATCTGAGTGTTTCAATAAAAAACAGGGGAAATCTTTCAAAATCTAGCTTCCACGCTAGAATACTTTGCTTTTTATGTTATGTTATGTCTTGTATGTAGTTTCAAGTGGTTCTTATCGAACAAATTAGAGAAAATCGTCACCAATACTTGTGTAACATACACAAACCGGTAAAATATTTGGAGTGGGTTTTGGCCCGCTGACTATCACCCTCCAAAGACTGTTTAGACGGAGCTCGGCACACATAAGAGACTAGGATTGACTATTACTGCATTTCAGACTGGTTTAAATAGATAGTTCATGTGCTGGGAGGCACGGATCATAAACAAGCACCTGATCTGTAAACAACTCCGAAAATAGCGCCGCCAGGCCATTGGGAACACCTCTGGGTTTTGAGTTTCAGGCGGCGGCCGAAGGCAGACAGGCCGGGCAATCTTCTGCACATCAACCCCGCAACACGAGCGGCCAACATCTTGTGAATTACAGCCGTCGTCGTGAGGAGTCTTAACACAGCCGTGCAACGACAAGCAGGCGGATGCTTTGTTGTGTGGTTTACTTTCCATGTCACGTTTCACATGTCTTCTTTCAGTGAGAAAAAGGTAGACGTGACCACCACCCCCAACCCGTCTCCCTACCGACCGGGTGGGTCACCTGGATGACCTGGTCTCCATTATCTAACCCGCTTATCCCTATGGGGTCGCATGGGTCTGATGGCACCTGTCTCCGGCTTACAATGGGCGAGAGGCAGGAGTACACTCTAGACAGTTCGCCAGTCCATTGCAGGAAAGCTTTCCCTGATATAATTAATTATAATTAGATCTGGAGACTGACTGGGCCTTTTGAATTGGAGAAGCGCTATACATCGGCATCAACATCGGTACTGCTCTGATAAGCAAAACTGGTTCAATAACAACTGATATTTATTTACATCTTTTCGCTGTTTGTCTTTGCATTTCTGTAGCAGTTTTTTGTTGTTGTTTTTTTTGGTCAATAATGAGTTAGTGATGCTGCAGATGCCAGGATTGTGGGGTATTAACTGACACATACAAGATGTGTTGTGGTGATGCTGTCTTTTTCAAGATGTTGAAAGGGTGAGGAAATATAAATATATTGTAAGTAAATATGGGTTTTCAGCTATAACGATTATATTATTGTCGGATATCGGTACCAGCCTAAATTAACATATCGGTTCATCTGTAATATGAATTTGTGACGTAGCCGGCATCTAAATTGGGCTACTGGCGCTGCGGCCGTATCTTTACCGACCATATTGAAAGGTTGACCAGTTGAGATTCTCCCCACCGAGCTGTGGATCTTTGCAGCTCCTCCCGAGTTACCGCGGCACTACTGGGCCAGTAATGTCTTTTTCAGATCTGTACTCTAATAATTTTCCGATGATGGATCAAACATTGTTCTGCTCCGCTAGATATGTGTCCCATAATGCATTCCTCCATGTCAAAAACAGCCTGGAACAGAAACTTGGACAACAAACTCAGCAGCCAAAACCAAACTGTTATCAGGGACACTGTTGACATGAGGGAAAAACATGGATGGATGCAGTCGTGGAGTTGGCTAAGACATCCAGACCGACTTCTCCGGTTCCGTCTTTCGTTTCAGAGGCTAAGGCAAGCCTTGCTTGAAATGCCAAGTTGTTTTGGAAGGCAAAACTCTTGTCCTCTGACATTTCAGCCTGCAGACTAGAGGCGTCGCCCTTCGCCCTTAGAGCGAGACGCTAAAAACAGAATGTGGGTTACATATTCAATTCTGACTTATGGCGCTACAGACTGTACCAGCGCGAAGGCCAGGCACATTCAAAAGCTGCATTAATATCCCAGTGAGGATTTAATCAACTGTGTGTTGGAGTTGAGACCAAGAGATGCCAAGTGCGTCACCGTCTCGTTCTGTAGGCAGGGTGGGGATTTAGAGAGGATGTACGTGTCCATTGCTGGGCTGCTCTTCCTGAAGCTGTGGGGATTTTAGAGAGCCGACATGAATGACAGAGCAAGGGAGGTACAAGGTGGAGAGATACACAGTTCAAAACAAAAGAAAAAGAAAAAGAAAATCAGGAGGATCAACACCAAACATCATCTGGTGCATTCCCAAACATAAATTAGTAGCAATTTTTGTATCTTGCTTTATATTTAGTGAAGAAAAAATAAATCAACAATAGCGTTGTAACACCGAACAGTAAACTGAGAGATCTTTCTCCGATCCAGAGACTGCGAGGCGAGCAGCGTGACGGAAAAGACACGGAGACAAGATAGAGGAAAGACACACGTGCTCTGAAACCCGAGCACGGATGACTGTGACCCCTGGGCCCAACTCGACTTCGCTGCACAAACAGGTCCAGACAAAAAAAACTGTCATCTGAACTATACAGTACACATTTTAATTACAACATTTCTGTATGTTGCTCTTTGCACGATACCTCCAGCTAAGTTGAAAATGTGAGCTTTGGCTGCCAGCTAGACAGAAGGGAGGAGTGAAACAGATTTTTAAAAGCATCGTCTTGTGGTACTTTAACGATAATGACAAAAATTATTATTGAAATATTGAATATTATCAACACTTAATTAGAGGAACCAGTGAGCGTAAACAAAAAGCATAATTGACCGGACAGCGCTCGCATGTCACAGCAAGATTGACCGTAAATAACAAAACAAAGCCAAAAAAACCTGACAAATCAGGATATTAAATATGCAATAGACGTTAATCTGAGCTCCATCTATGTGAGAGTCTGACCTGAGCGACACAGGATTCTGCATCCAGAACCGGCCAGCACTCTGAGCCTCGACGACAGAGTGCAAACGGCTCAGATTAACTGTTTTGGAGTCAGACGTCAGCTGAAACCGGTCGGCACAGTTGACGTTTCAGCCCCGCTGATGGAAAATTCAATCCTCAATCGCCCGGCAACCACAGAGAAGCGCCATCTGTCAGTGAATTACAGGGACACTTACAGGCGCTCAGGTAGCAGAGGACGGATCGTTTATCTTGCAGAGTGTACGATGAGCCCCCCCCCCCTGCCCACTTCTTTAACACACACATTCCACTGAAGGTTGAAAGGTGACCCATCAGAAAGAACAGGGTTATATAACCAGCTAATGTAAGCCAGCAGACTGAGGTCAGAAAAGATGAGCAAATATAGTCGCAGCATCAATGTACTGCAGGTCAAGAGATTAACTCGGAGAGGACAAAACTAGAAATTATGCCTCGGAAAAACAAAGGCAGACAAAGAGATGGCAAAGGCCATGGTGCGATTTTTTCAGCCATCGTTAAACTGAGAGAAATTTGTTTTCATGAGTGAAAGAAGCCATAAACGCCATAAAAACCCACACTAAGTTTACTGCATCAGACACAGATACTCTAGATTGTGTCTTCTTCAAGTGAGAAATAGTTTTGTGCAAAGTCAGCGTTCTCAAACATCCGTGCTCCCCAAATAAGAAAAAAACAACAACAAAATAACACTCACACACACCATAATTCTCAAAAGGAAATTTGTAACTCAACAAATTATAGAAGTTCAGAATCTTATTAGGGATGTACCAATACCTGATTTTATCATTCATTTTATCAAATATGGTCATGAAACATACACAAGTGGAAACAAAACATAAATAAATATGGTTTTTAACACCAGTCTGCTTTTCTTATCGGACCCATAAAGTATGGTTAAAAAAATGACATAACATAGACTGATACCTATGCTAGAGCTTATATATTTTGCCAGCCTTATTGTTACCATTAAAATATTTCTGCCATTTGGATCTGGCAAAGGAAATCAGCTGGTGAGTGTGATTGGATGACTCCAGTCACCAGTGTTACTTTTTTTAAAGAAAGTCAAGACAATTTGAGATGTGCCACCAGCGGTTTTAAAAAGAAAAACATGCCTGCTGTTCATTCAGGCCAACAGCTGAAGAGCCCAAAACTTTTGAGCAGATAACAGGAAGGCTGAGGACCGTCGCAGCCTTGTGGGTTTTTTAGCTTCATTTTCACAGGGATAATCCAAGAATTAGGGATTTTATTTCTGAAATAAGGCCCTTTTGTTTTTGAAGGGTAATTACACACATACGCTTCCGTTTTTAGACACGAACGCAAAGAAATTTGGTTTTCATCACCTTAATTTGTTTTGGTTTTTCCAACTTATTCGAATGTGTTGATGACTTAAAGCAAAAATAACTACAATGAAATATCAGATTTACTCTCTTATAGGTGTGTGAAATAATTTACAATCAGCCACGAATTAAAAAGAGAGATCGGCCACAGAATCCTGATTGTAGTACTTCCATATTGATTGATTTTTAGAGTTCAGTGTCAGAACAGAATTATGTGTATTCTGTAGGTCATGTTTTCACAGCTTAATTAAATGATAATAAATAATAAACCGAAACACAATTGGTCCATATTTGTCCAATAAAAATGAATATTTTTGGTTGTCTCCTGATTTGTTGACAAAGCAGGTCAATAGACATTAAATGACTGCTGACCTCTGCAGAGTTGCGACGGGGAAGAGAAACTGAAGCTAAACTGCTGGGCTGGAAGTTACTCAAGGGTAAAAATAATAATAATAATACATTGGTTGGTTCCGAGACAAAGCTAGAGTCCTCCAGAGCATTCTCTCGGTTACATCCCAAGCTAAGCCTGCAGCTCTGTTCACTCCCGTGAACCCGTGGAAACAAGTTCCTGTCTCCATGGAAACCTAACTAGCTTCTCTGCTGTTAGTGCAGAGCGGAAAATACTTTGTTCTAAGGTTTTTTTGGGAGAGCAACAAACAACCTCAACATATTATTACTGTTCTTAAAAGTTAATGCAAAAAAATGTTTATATATATATTTAATAAAGGGTGTAGACAGATGCTAACACGTCGCTTTCTTTTATGTTTAAAACCCAGCGAACTCCTTCCTACCTTTCCTCGCTGTTCAGCATGGCAGCGTCGAGGAAACTTGGCTTTTTAGCTCCTTGTCACAAACAGAGCGGCAACTGTTGACCAGGAAGTCCGCAGATAATCGCACCATCCGCAAGTCGAAACACACCCTGGTGGCAGTTCAGCGTCTGCGTCGCTTGTTTACATGAGAGGAACCGAAGGCGCTTCGACCGTCTGCGGCGCACGGCGGAGGGACGCTGGGCTTTAAGGCTGCAGCGATGCATCATGGGTAACCCGCCTCCAGGCTGCAGCGAGGCATCATGGGTAACCCGCCTCCAGGCTGTTTTTTTTTTGTTGTTGTTTGTTTTTTGTTTTTGTTTTTGTGAAAGGAAACAAAACCTAATAAAAAAAAAACTTATGAAATTCTTTTCGTTTTCACTTTTTATGGGTATACAGTTTTTGTTGTCATTTGTGCCAAAATAAATAAATGATTACATAAATAAAAAGTAGCTTTCACTTTTTGACCTACAAAATAATGTATGAGGCTTATGACACCTGGTTGAGCTTAGAAGCAGTTTTACTGAAGGCAACACAATAAGCATTAAATAATATGCAAGTTTAATTTTTAATGTCCAATTTATTTATCTCTTACACTTTTTAACATGTGGCTCATTGCAATTTTTTTAGGATATGTAACTTTTTTTCCTCAACCTTAAGTTTAGGAACACAGTGACAAGAAATTATTTTTTTTTATATGTTAAACTAAAGTTATGAAGCATTCCTCCTATGAAAAGAGACTTGTTGTATAAATCGGAAAACTGATCACTAGGTTCATGCAGTATCTATCCATCCATATCCTGAGTGAGCTTACACCAGGAAAACAAAAACGCCCCTGTAAAGTACTATGAAACACTTTCAGTATCTAATAAAAAGAAACACGGAATATTCTAGAAATGCCCCCTGCCCCTCATGAGTATGATATTAGTCAATTTAATTTTACTTTGGGATGAATAAAATATTTTTTAAATAAAATTAAATAAAATATTCTGTATGCATGCCACAGGTCTGGGAATAAGAAACTGAAAGTCACCCCTATGAAGTAATTGACTGGCTAAGTTTCACTTTATCTTGAAAATTAAGCCTGTGGCCCCAGTGACTAGTTGTAGTTGTATGTGTGGCCTCATGTCAAACACAGATTTGAGAACTGAGGATTTGTACGGCTGGATAGCTCACCTGACTTTCACATTTGTGGCCTGGGTTCAAATCCAGGCCTGGGCTGCACCAACAGCATTTGGTGTGAGTCCTTAGTGCTACTGCCTACTTTGTAAGTTGCTTTGGATAAAAGTGTCTGCTAAATGCATGAAAATAAACAAGTGACACAAAGTCAGGGAGGCGAATCCAAAGTTGCAAGATCAGTCCAGATGAAGTTGTAGAAAATTGATTGATATACAAGTATAAATTTGGGTCATCAGTGTCCATGATTTGCAAAACAGGAGAAATTTAAAAAATTTATCATAAAAATCTAAGACATGCTGTACAAAGTTGTATTTGATCCTTTCAATAGATATGCAATGTTAATAAGTGCAATAAAACATACTTTCCTATTGTACCGATGATAGATAGATAGAAAGATTTAATAACAGACTCATAGTCCAAATTTACATAAAAGAGAAAAAACAAGAAACGATAAAAGAATAAAAACAAAAGACAAACGACTACTAAACTTTCAGGAGACAATCATACCAATGTCTCCAGAATACAGAGGAGTATTTTACTGCACTATAATTAACATTCGTCAGAAGTAAGATAATGTTATTATTAGAGTCATTTACACGACAAATAAATGTATACATAAACTTTCTTATAACAGCCATCAGAGTGCTGACACGAGCAGATACAAACAGTTCACTTGCACTGGTCCATCTGGGCTTATTTAACAAAAGTCTTAATGCGTCATTATAAGCCACCATCAGTCTTTGAAGACTAGCTTTTTTTAAATTGCACCACAAATGTGCTGTACAATATGATCTCAACAAGTTCAGTTTCACTTCATCAGAATAGAATGCAAACTTACGGACAAGGATATTAGCCTGACCATATAACATTCGAACCTGACGGTAAATGTCCTCATCATCAGACAGATGGTCAGTCAGCAGAGGTCCAAGATGAGATAAGATAAGATTATCCTTTATTAGTCCCACAGTGGGGAAAATCTTGGGGTCACAGCAGCAAAAGGCATAGCGAGGCGCTCAGTATAAAGACAGATTAAAAAAATTAAAAAGTAAAATATATATATAGCATAAAGTAAAGTCAAATACTCAAAAAATTATATTTAAACAACAAAACAAATGTAATTGCACATTTTATAGACTGCTCCCCCCAGATGATGCAAATGCAATGTTTACATCAATTTGAACAAAACATTTTCATGACAAAGCATGCAGGTCAAAGTTGAAGATGAATGAAGCTGCAGAAGACTTGAGTCTGGAGAAAGACATGTGATGCTAAACACCATGGTGTTAGATCAAAGCATATTCACACCTAAATCTGAGGAAGACCTAGTGGAAATAATTGGAACTGGATTTGAGCGAATTTGCAGATAGATTTGCAAAACCTATAGAGGCCAACCATAAAATGGTTTAGGTGTATCTACAGTAAAAGGTGATTTGACTGTTTAAAATAAGTTACAAAAAATCAGCAATTTTATTCTTCTACTTTAAGAAAGATCGAAATATTTGGGTGCAATGTGACAACTTCAATAATTTTTTTTAGATGGTGGTGCATTTTGAATATTTGTGTTAAAATCTTCATTTTCTCCAGGGCTGATCTTGCAACACCCGATTCTCTTGCTTAATAAGTTTCACATATAATTCCAGATAATATATCCATTACTAATAACGAAAGAAGAAATGTTTTAAAAAGTCCAGTCCTTTCCTACCACCTTTCTGTCCTTGACTGCGCCTCTCAGATCCCAACATAGAACTGGTTACATAAGGAAGAATGGAAAAGAGTGCCAGCACCAAACAGATTATTGGATTTGTAACAAGATGTCAGCCTGGCTACTTGATCCCGTCACATTGCTGTGTCTGTGTAGGAGGTCTTGTTTGCCTGGCAGAGTAAAGGACATGGAGGTCATCAGCACCCTCCAGCCATGGTGGAGCAGACCCTTTGTGATGTAACACCTGTTGAGCTTGCCTAAATCACAGCACTAACAGTAGATTTTACAAAGTTTTGATAAACTGACCATCCCTTTGAATCAAAACACACCAGCCTATTGTACCAAACAATCAGGTCGAAGGATCAGAAGAAGCCCAAAGTGGAAACATTGATTGGATTTTGGAGGAAGTATAGATGATCATCAAGCAGATGTGGCCAATGAAAATCTATAACAGATATGTTGTTAATATTGGGTTTTTTGCACAGCCAGCCCCATCAACAGCACGTGCACTTCCTGAACGTTTCAAAATCCTATAACAGCATTTTTAATTGAGGAGCGAAAAATAATGGTTACTTTTTCATAGTCAAAAAAGTTGTAGAGTTTCAGGAGCTCTATACTGTCAGCCTTTACTAAACCTGGGACGTTAGCAGGTATCGTTATTGTTGATTTGAATATTTAAACACAGGAAAACTTCGTAACACCTTGTGATAAAATAAAAAGGTCATAAAGCGACGGCGACGTACAATGGACAACAGTAGATAAAAACCACAGGGAATAGAGGGAGACACCAGTGGAGAACAATGAGAATGGCCAGAGAGGCTTTCCGCTGCGACCAATCTTAGGTGAAAACTGATCATCTTTGCTTTCGGACTCAAGGCCACACTCGAGAAGCCAAGTGGAAAACAGAACATCTCTCGCATTTCAAACTACGTTGTTGACGTTGAAAGCAGTACAGGTGAGCCACGCATCTCGGTCAGCACGGTGAAGACAATGTGCTGAATGTTTGAAAAGCATTTTTAACTCAGTTTGGAAAAGGAAGTAATCAACAGTTCAACTGAAGCAATTACAATTTGATAAAAAAATCGACAAACGCAAATATGTTATTAAGGGGATACGTCCTCCCACAGCGCAGCCATTTCATGTCATGTCAAACGTTTCAAATGATTCCATCTGCACATTGTTGACAAGGAAAACATCAGAAGTAGGTCACAAGTAGGAAAGAAGGAAGCTCTCTTAAGGTTTCAATCGTTAGCTCTCTGTGTACAGTGAGAAATAAAGAGAAGGCTGAGGCTCATCTAATATGGGGGCAATTGTAGCAAAAAATGTTTTTGAAAAATCATGAGAAAAAAATGAAAATGCCACCATAGGAAACCAAGCTATCCAAAGCCTATTGTTACCTGTGAGTCCATAGCAGGTCAAAAGTTCTGTATATATCCCAAAATAAAAAATTTAAAAAAATTCACCATATCGTCCAAGTATCTGTTGTGGATGCATAACAGCGTCAAGACTATTATGATACATTACCAGTTCAATATATTCCTGATGAAACCTTTAGTTGTTGGCAAGAACTGCTAATCCACCTCATTTGCTATTGCTCTTTAACACATAGTAAAACTGGTTAGAGATTCAACTAACTAACTAAAAACTAGATAATGGATCTGAAATATCAATAATAATTTTCGTGTAATCTACAAAATGATGTTCAACCTTAACACAGAGAAGGTGGTTCCACGTCGTTCCTCTCATCACCTGCAGTGTGATCCATTGTTCTCCCCTCTGTTTATGCGCAGTATAAGCTGATCACGTCTTTATGACACCCTCCTTTATAGCATCTCAGGGGTTTTCCTGGTAAGGCGAGCAGCAGATCTCGCCTCCAGCCACGTGCACACACTTTCATTTAATTTTTGATGTGATGTTGGCTGTGGGCAAAAGTATGTACTGTAGCTGTCAGAAGTGCAGCAAATCTCATGAAGCCTCTGACTGGAAGTGTTTAGGGGTGGGTAATCTCTCCTTAGGCTTTATATTAACTGTACCTAAAACAAGCCCAATTCACCCCCATACCTTTTTGGCTTCAACACATAACTCTTTACATCTCATTTCCATCATACACTGGAAGCTTCCAGAAGATTTTCAGTGCAAATACAACGAGCTAGGGGCGGCCAATGAATATTGGATGAGCAGATGCATTTGGAGTTCACTTGAATTCTTTACTTATTGCATATCAAACTAGCAGATATGAAGGACGTGGTGACGTGTCCACGGGCTCCACAAGAACAGAAATATAAATATTTCATATTGCTTACACAACTTCCAGAAATAGCCGGTCAGAATAACTCAGTGCAGCCGCTATTACTCAACCACTCGAGACGAGCAAGAATGCAGAATCACTTTTATTGTCTCATAAGGAGGACTTAACTCTGTCGGCTCGCCTCGGTGTTATCACATCCCCTATAATATGCGTCCGAGCCAAAGGGGAAGTGGCTTTAATTAGCAATGTAAATTGTTTTTGTCTCCGAGCTACTGGGCAGTGAGGCCCCTTTGTCTGTTTTAGAAAACGTGGAAGTCGTTATCCCCTGTGATGTTAGTACCCCCTATTTTTAATCTTTTACCTGAGACAGAGATGTTGAAAGGTGTGGAGGTGATGGGCCTCCTAACGTAAAACAAATCTAACGTTTTCTCTCTTCTAGGGCTGCAAGAACAAAATTAAGTCATGCTATACTTCCATCCATGGTTTTAAGAGCTTACATCTTGTTCCTGAGGCATATTCTTGTGTGCCGGATTTTGAGCTGACCTTTAATCTGTTGAACCAGTGTCATTTTGTCTAATGTCAATAGTTGGCTACATTAGAAATGTGTTTTTTTTCTTTTGGCACATTACTAATTTTTTTTATAAAAGCCAAACAACAGCTGTTTTGCAAATCAGGCATATTTATATCGACCTTTTTAAAAATATTCCACTAGAAATGGTAGAAAAAAGAGGGATTGTTGGCTTTGTTGAAGAAGTGCTAATGCTGCAATGCGGAGATGGAAATACATTTGCCAAATAAGTTCAAACAAGTAAATGGAAACATGTCTTATTTTCAGTTACCCACAATTTACATGACAGTTAGATTGAAACGTAAGTTATTTCAAAATAACCTTCTAATGTGATGTTTCTGCATGTACATGAAAAACTTTGATGGAAACACGGCTATGGAGACTTTGTGGTTGACACAAGACAAAAAATGAAATGTCTGGAGAGAAGAAAGCTTTTGCACGGCTCTGTTACCTATACTGACATCTTAGAGTTCTGACAAAAGTCAAGTGCAAGTTCAAAATAACAACAGCTAAATCAAGTCCACAAAGATAAGGAAATACAAACATGTACGAGTCAGAGAGGAAGCAGATCAAGTCTAAATATACAACACAAGCCCCAGTGTGGGAAATGTCACTGTGGGAATTGGAGCTTTTTTTTTTTCTCAATGAGCTTTTGAAAGTTTGCTTGAGAATATAGTACAACCAGCTCTGGGTTCCCACCCGGTTTACCGAAGAGAAGCCGTGTCACATCCATTTCTGCATTGTTCACCAGCTTCCTCTCCGTTTTCTGTTCCCCTCTGGTTCGGCATGTGGAGGTTTGTTATTCTCTGGAAGGAACTTTCTTCAGGATGTGGCCGGAGCTCTGTTGTCATGCGGGTTCCCACGATCTCCTGCCCTTCCTCCAGAGTTGCACGTTGCTCACAACTCTGTTCAGGAAGACCACTGAGAGAGAGAGAGAGAGAGAGAGAGAGAGAGAGAGAGAGAAAGAGAGAGAGAGAGGGCTAATTCAGGCGAGGCTCTGCGGGGTCTCTATTGTCTCAGACAAGAAATACGTAAAAGGCCGTGAGTTTGTATTTGGCACTACTAAAAAGGGTGTGTCAACATTTTAAACCAGCCGATATTTCCTCACACTGCATTCATTGAGCTAGACTTTCTTTTGGTTGTCTCAAGAGATCTGGTTTAAAAATACTGAAATCCTTCTGAAACCCTTTCAAAGAAAGAAAATAATGATAATGATGGCATCTTCCAAACTTCATAAGCGATTCAATGAGGTTACTATTTCAGTTTACTGATAACACTCAACAAGTGAAGGACTTTCTGAACTATTTCCAACATGCTGCCCTCTGGCTGTCTAACTTCTTCAGTCAGAATATTTCTTCCCTGACCTGAAGGTTGGGCAAGCTGGCCGTATCCTGGTGTTGCATGCCTCTGATTGGCTCCAGACAGCATTTGTTGATTGCCTGTGGATTTGCGTCACAGGTCAAGCGAAGGTGGCACTTGTAAACTCAACCCCAAATGTACCTTTCCCTGCCTTTAGTCAAGATTTCAATTTGATAATACTCTTGACTAGCCAGTGTGTTCTGCTCATGCTCCAAAACAGCTATCGTGGGATTTAAGTTGCATGTACAGAGCTTGTTTGGGGGCTGAGAGCAGTAGAATGGGACACATTGGGTCAATAAATCGGATTGTTTGCCTGTATGGTTGGATGAGGAAAGTAGCCAAATTGATTGGCCTAGTTCTGCTATGAGCCTAGCTGAGAACTGCATGCATATGCATTGATCATGAGTGTGTGAGGAGGGAGAAAGAAACACATTGCTCAAGGGCAAAAATGACAGGTTGTGAATGTTTGTGATGATTCCTGCGAGCCAAAATGGGAACACGTTTCTTGTGGTGATTCTCTCCCGTGTTCCTTTAATCTCTTCAACAAAGAGAGTCCCAGTAAGTATTCCGGGTATGTCCGGCTTGCCGCGGCTTTTCCAGCAAGGCCAGTGGGTGAAGAATAACACAGTTTCACTGGACAATCCCCAGTCACCCACAAACAAGGGCAAACCAAACAACAGGGGGTTTAACCAAGATCATGGTTGTGCCAACTCTAGTGAATTCTGTCCGTGTTTTGCTCCTGTTGAGTCATTTGATGCCTCAGTGAATCTGAGCAAAACAAGAACTGTGTGGCAAAGTTTATGCTTCTGCATCTGGTCCAAAATATTAGTCTTTTGCCAAACCACTGGTAGCCATTTATTAAAGAAAAATTTATATTAAAAGAAAACCTAATACAGAGTATATTAAAAAAATTAAGGTTTAAAACACCTTTCTCTTAATGTCTACATTTAATGTGAGTTATTCTTTCTGAAATAACTGACCAAAATTATTTGCCATACAACCACAAACCTGTTTTTTATTGCCCGTTATTATGAGAGAGCTGTTGATCAGGGCAGCATCTTAACCATGTGGCTCCTAAAGAATGACATTGGCCAAAACATATTATCACCATCCTGAATTTAGCATTCCTCGTTTAGGGTCGTCATCCTGCTAGAAGATAAATCTCCGCCCTGCTTCTCAAGGATTCTTGTTGATTTTATTCAAAACAATCAAAATGTTACAGGGGGATAAAAACGGGTCCACTCAAAAGTATGAATAATGTTGACAGCTCAGGAGTCGAGTCGACATATTTGCCTCTTGTAAAAATCAGCTAGTCGTGCCGCTGCCAACGTATTCTCCCAACTGACCTGTGGAACTTGGGTTTTCAGGGGTCAGTGAAAAGCCGTTGTTCGTAATTTATTTAAACTACTTGCAATCTTTAATTAAAGCGAAACAGGAGGGGAAGGAGGAGGGTGGGTTAATTTATCTAATCTCTCTAAATGATACACGAGTCCTTGCTCCTCTGTAATGAGACAACCTCATTCGAAAATGTGTCTGAAATTAAAGATGGACTTTTCTTCTGAGTCAGGTTGTTTATCTGTAGAGAGACCAGAAGTGTTTACATCCACTGAACTTACTTGTTTCAGTCAGTGAAGACAATGTTACGGGCATAATATTATAAAAATCTTCTTGTCAGTTTATTTGTTCCTTAACTGTAACGCTACAGACTTTCATAAACATTCACAGAAACCTAACTGTGTTTCTAGACGGCATGTCTAACTGTGAATAAGAACTGAACTTAACATTTCAAGGTCTTATGCGGATTTATTCAGAAGTATTTGCTGAGTGAACATTTTAAGACACTAAAATGCTTTAACATCTTGCAAGACTTGAAGAATTGTTCAAAATAAGCATTTATTCGCAAATATTAGAAAATAAAAACATAATGCCAAAAAAGGTTATGTGGATGTTTTATTGTCAGATGAGATAAAGATGGAGCTGTTCGAACGGCAAACGGTATGTTTGAATGGAGCAAGGTAAAACTTTGTAATTTAAACCAATTGTTAAGCATGGGGGTGGTAGGATAATGCTGTGGGGCTGTCAATGGAACTTTAACTTGAGTAAAACTTCTGTATCCTCTACCCTCTGTGAGTATAAAGAATAAAAACCTATTTTTTTTTTTAAATGGGTGAGATACAGATACGTACACAGTTTGATTAAAAACTGGTGACAGTGAAAACTTTGGTGGGATCAACTCGAATCTGCCAGCCCTCGAAGATGTAACCTAAGAATGCTATTGATGGTTTAGAAAATTCACATTTTTCTGCTTTAACAAAGAGACGGTTCTGGAAGAGGCTTTGAAGGACTTGGCGGACATGTTTCTTGTGCTCTGGGAGATCTCGAGAGAAAATTAGAATGTCATCTAGACAAAAACGAAAATGTTTAAAAAATAAAAAATAAAAAAATCACAGAGAACATCATTTATTTATGGTGATATTGTTTAAAACCCTATAATCAATGCAAAGAGTAAAGAGCAAGCTTTGCTTTTACTAAAAACCTGCTTGAGGTCGAGGTAGTCCTCCGGGATATTGCTGAGGTCCTGAGAATTGACGGAGACCTCTTCCTGGGGCGGGCTAGGAGGAACAGCACCCTGGAGACAGGAGCAGAGACAATTATTGGACCATGAGGGGATGGAGCCGTCTGACCAGTTTATGGAGGGATTGTGAGTCTGGAGCCAGTCAAAACACAGGGTGATGTTGGGTTGGAAGGAGGAAAACACAAAAAATTATCGATGTTCAGTGTGGTTACCGGTTATGCTGATTTCCAGGGGATGTGTGATAGGGATGGCCTGTGGCAGAGAGCGACCATCCAGAGCTGAGACACGAAGTGGGTTCTCGAGAGAAAGGACGGGGATCTGTAGCTGTTCTACAAGTGATTGTGCAATGAGAGACTGCTCATATCCGGAATCGATGAGAACTGAGAGTTGGTATTTGCACTGATTGTGTGTGAGGGTGGCAGGAAGGAGAAGACGAGGTTGACTGGATGAATTGGTCTGGCCCGTCTGTGGCCTCGCAATCACAGACGGACCCTTTGCGATAAAGTGTCCCGGAGTACCACAGTAAAGGCACTACTTAGACTGCATCCTCCTCTGCCGTTCCACCGGAGTGAGCCTGGTTCGTCCGACCTGCATGGGTTCCTGTTCCGGGGGTGACGATTGACAAGGCTCAGAGGATGTTCTGGATACAGAGGAGGCAGTTAGGGGAGGCGAACAGACGACGGGGGCCTGACCAACATATGCCCCATGGCGTACCCTCAACCTGTCTCTCTCCCTCAGACAACTTTCTATTCGGGCAGCTAAGGATATTAGTCCCTCTAGAGAGCGTGGCTCATCAAAGAGGGCTAATTCATACTGCAAGGCTTCATTTAAAGCGTCAAAAAACAAGTTCTTAAGGGAGCCTACGTCCCATTTTAGGCAAGCAGCCATTGTTCTGAACTCGATAGCGAACTCAGAAACACTTTTAGAACCTTGCTTGAGTTTATGTAACCTTCGGCCCAAAGATACTGGGTCATTGGGACCGGAGACTTCTGGAGGTGAGATGGAGAAGGTGAGTTGTTAAAAGTTGTGCGGAGGCGAGTTGGAACTGAGCTTACCGTTTGTTGGTAGATGATGACACCAGGGAGGGGTGAGTGGAGAGACTTTCCAGCGGCGTCCAGGTGTTTGTTGTCCAGGGGGGTGCAAGGCGGATGGTGTATGGCTGGAGCGGGCAGATCAAGCTGAGCATGGTGAGCAGGAAGCAGAGAGGTGAGAGTCCAGGAGATCTTGACAAAGTGAGTATGAGCACAATGAGATCTAACCTGAAGAGATGAGCACAAAACGGATTTACTGGTGGCACGGGTGAAACAAGGTTACAAAGAAAACTAAAATAACAAACAACTAGAAAATACTACAAAGACTTGAGACTAGAGATCTGGCGCTGAGAATAGGTAACGTTAGGAGTAAACAAACACTCAGGCGACGAGTAGCTGGATCCCTGCTCCTTCTAAACACCTCAGCCCAATCAGCCCCACCAAGGATCACCTGGACAGGAGCCCAGGTGAGGAACTGCTCCACCCGGATAGTGCTCTGGCGGCTCCTCGTGGACAACCTGTGAAGGTGCTGAAAAGTCTCACCATGACACAGAACTGTGCTTGTTGATGATTACAAAAATGACACGTTGACGGCGCAGCTTGAAGGTCGAAGATATTTCACAAACTGTGTATTTTGTTTTCGAATAAATTGCCCCCATAGGGAATGGATGGAAACACAAAATCAATAATTGTTGCCATTTCACCATGGAGAAAAGAGCATTTTACATAATCCATCAAAAGTCCAAGATTTATAGAATACCCACGTTTTCACTTATCAAATTAAATTGTTCCAGCACTATGATGCTTTCATTTTTCATGAGACTGTAAATATGTTTTAAGCAGTGAAGTTAATTTAAAGGAGGTCTGGAACATCATGAAGATTGGCTTTATTTGTCCGGACTGTAGGCAGAGTCGTTCTGTACCAGGGCCCTGTGAAATGTGCAGAGTGCTTTAAAAATGTTTTACTAAAAAATGGATGCGGGCTCTGCAAGAGATGCCATCTTAGGAGCTGTAGATTTTACTGTAATCATTTGTTTTTTTTTTTTGCAACACCGTGTCATCTTCAATAGGATTTTTGCCTCCGGTAAGATTGTATACAACTAAATGAGACAGTGTCTCATGTGGGATCTGAGAAGTCGCATTATTGATCCACATTAACTAGGAAAAGTGTTCATAAATCACTGAGACTTAAAATATCAAAACAAATCTGTAGGAAAAATGTTCTTATATTCCATTGAGTGATTTTTGTCACAAAAAACGTCTGCATCCAGACAAAGTTTTATTTAAAAGAGTAAAAGAGGCTTGTTCTTATTCTTTTTTAAGCATAATATTTTTATCAATAGCGCTAAAATCTCACTATTAATGATTAATTGCAGAATAGGAACATATAGACAAACATTACCACACATAATACACCTTAGTAATAAAGATTAAAGGGAACCTTAAGATTGAAAGTTCTGAAATTTAGCAACAGTCTCAACAAACCAAAAGGATTTAACAACTGTCTGAGCTTTGCAGGATTTCCCCTGCAGAACTTCTAATTAAGAAAGAACTGAGAGCTTCAAGAGAAGGAAACGTCATGAGGGGCCGGTTAACCAACAAGGTGGACGAGGGGTGAAATGATAACATACATGTAATGTGAAGCCAACATGAAAATGGCTGTATTGCTTCTTTTTTAAACCACAGTATATTGATTAATAAACACAATCACATTCAACTAAATACTTTCAAACTCATAATTCTCTGAAATCATTCTTTCTTCGTGTCAGATTTTGAAATTATATCATTTTAGAATAAATTATAAATTCAATTATGTCTATGTAACAAAGTCCACAGCTTACAAGCCACATATCTGGTGAAAATCAGCATGAAGAGGTAAATTGTAAATCAACTTGTAACAACAAGGAGCCCAAGCCGAACCTGACCCGATAAGAGTTTACTGTAAAAGGACCAGGAAGATTCAGACAATCACAGGAAAGAGCATCTAATGTTAACTTTCTTCCCTGTAAATAAATAGTACCCGGTGAGCTCAGCACAGTCTTGGTGGCCTGACAGTAAAAGGAATTAAGCTTTGAACAAACCCGAGACTTCTACGTGGACTTCCTTGTTTACTCTACAGGAGTTAAACCTCATGATCATCAAAAATGAAGCACCCCTGTGAGTAGGGACAGTAGGGAACTTCTAGTTCTGGCATAATTGCACCTTCTGCAGATCACTGTGTATTAATACAACTTCACTGGCATAAATCTACTGTTGTTAAATCAAGATTAAAGTAAAAAACAGGGATTACATACAATTTTTTGATATATTTAAAGGAGTGGAACCTTTAAAAAGGAATGGGTGGCATTTATTTCGTTTCCACAATATGCATGAGATAGCAAGACGTTCAAAGTTGCCTAATGTGGGTTTTTTTGTGAAAAAGAGAAAATCGTGCTTGCTTGCTTTCTGCCAGCTGTTTAGCAGTGTGCAGGAACTAGTGTGCAATGAAAGAGTTTTCTCTAATCTCGAATTCCTTCAACCTGTGACTCTGTCGTTTAATTCATATTAGACGGTTTTGGAGAACATTGTTTAAAACTTTACAATATCTTGTATCAAATTATTTCTATTTTACAGTAAAAATATATATACACTGCTCACAAAAAGTTCGGGATATTTGGCTTTCGGGAGAAATTTGTGGAAAAAGTAAAAAGTTCCCGCTACAGTGCTATCATATCAGGAAAGTAGGACATTTAAGTAGAAGGATGCACTGGTGATTTCCTTATCTAAAACAATTTGTTGAAACAAAAGTTAACAACAATGCTGTGTACACCACAACAAAAAATGTCAACGTCTCATAACTCTTCATTTGCCCTTGAGCATCAATTACAGCTTCACAAGTCGACTTACTGTCTGCTGAGGCAGGGCATCCGACTCTTCTTGAAGGGCAGCCCTCGGGTCATTGAGGTTTTGGGGTGCAGAGTTTCGGGCCTCTACACGGCAACTCAGTTGATCCCACAGGTTTTCAATGGGATTCAGGTCTGGAGAAAGTGCAGGCCACTCCATTTGAGGTACACCAGTCTCCAACAGCCGTTCCCTGATGATGTGAACCCGATGAGCTGGAGCATTGTCGTCCATGAAGATGAAATTAGGCCTGTGTTGTTCATGTAGGGGCACAATCACTGATGTTACTTAGGTATTATGGGCTTGTCACTGTACCATTCATAAAGGGTAGGGCAGTTCTATACATACTGGACACACCTGCCCACACTGTGACACCGCCACCACCAAAATCTCGTCTGGTGACAACAGTGGCTGATGCATAGCGTTCTCCTAGATGTCTCCAACATCGTTGGCGGCCATCATTTCTGCTCAACATGAATCAACTTTCATCAGAGAACAGCACTGAGGCCCACTGGTCCCTCGTCCAGCTTAAATCATCCCTGGCCCATGCAAGAAGTTGACGCCTGTGCCAGCTGGTGTTGTCAGGTACCCTTGCAGGTCGTCTAGCACCCAGACCACGCTGATGTTAACGGTTTCAAATGGTCTGACGTGACACTTGGGTGCCTCTCACCTCCCTTAAACGTGCCTGGAGTTGAGTGGCATTCAACATCCGGTGTCTCAGGGCTTTCTTCACAATGTAGCGGTCATCAGCATGGGATGTGGCCAAAGTACGTCCACTTCCAATCCTTTCTGTAACTCTTAGTCTCTCTGTATCTCTGTTGCAACCTGCTGATGACACTCTGTGACAGTCTGAGCTCAGTGGCCACGTCTGTCCTGTTTGAAGTATTGCAATGGCCAGGTACTGTTTAAACACCAGCTGTAATTGAACCAGGACATTTATTGGTCGATTTGAGGATCAAACACCTGCTGTGACTTTTGCCGTTTAGCTCCTTGTTATAGAACAGCAATATGTGTAAAAAGTACTGAAACATTTAACAGTGGGACAAGTGCATTCAAAAGCTTGGAGAAGGTTACATTAAGTTCACCTGTTAGGGTCTGAATACATTTTGGGATTATCCTGAAATTCAACCCGACAGCCAAATATCTCTAACTTTTTGTGAGTAGTGTATATATAACTCCCAGTAACTGTCACAAGGTCAGTGTACTTCAGAGGATGCTGGTTAGATGTTGTTCCTGTAATGCTAAGTACCATTATTGTTAATTTTTGTTTCATTATATTTGAACTTTGGAATTACTCTAAAAACTCTGCACCCCAAAACCTGAGTGACCTGAGGGCTGCCCTTCAAGAAGATTGGGATGTCCTGGCTCAGCAGACTATAAGTCGACTTTTGAACACCATGAGACGTCAAGCTGTAATTGATGCTCAAGGGCGAATGACGAGTTATGAGACGTTGAAATTTTTTTGTGTGGTGTACACACCACTGTCGTTTACTTTTGTTTCAACAAATTGTTTGAGATGAGGAAATCACCAGAGTATCCTTCTACTTAAATGTCCTACTTTGAGATATATCACTGTAGCGCGAACTTTTTACATTTTCCACAAAAGCCACCCAAAAGCCAAATATCCCTAACTTATTGCGAGTAGGGTATATATATATATATATGGATTAACAAGGGTATCAGCTGATCTCTGTCATTTTACAACATCCCAGTCGAACAGACAGAACTGTGCCAACACAACCCTGATAATTTGTGTTTTCTACTGTCGTTGCCACTTGTTTGTGTGTAAGGAAGGGGTTGGTCATAGGACTGTGATAGAACTGTAGTGAAGCATTTTTGGGGTGTGTAACTGGAAAAAGAGAAGCAAATGTTTGACTTTTAAAAAGTTACTATAATATTTAAAATTAATACCGGTAAACATTTCTTATTCACAGTACACCAATAAGACCTTTGTAATCAAACAAAGAGACTTAAAATGTGAAAGCCTTTATTTTCCCCATTTTTTTTTTTTTTACAAAATAGCCCAACATTGAACAGTTAAGTGCACCTTGGAATGCTTGATGGTAAAATGGACCCAGACTTATGTCATGATTGCATTAATGCTGTTCTGGTGGAGTAAGATGGCCGCCACCCAACACAGAATGTGCTTCCTTTTCCTCCTGGACTGTAGCGTTATCACTTATGAAACAAAGCGGCCCACACAATTCCTCCAACATCAAGCCCCCAGTCCAACCCCCCCCCCTGTTGGAAGGAGCTGCGCTCTACTCCTTTGGCACGGCGAATGGCTTCTCCACCTCGATTTTGCCGCAGTCGTGGATGGTGACGTCTTTGAGAGGTTTGTCACGTCCGTCTGTTTTCGTGTTCTCAATTTTCATGACGACGTCCTGGCAGAGAAAAACATTTTGCACGACATTTAGTTATCAAGTTTAATTTTATAAAACCCTTACTGGATTAAGAATATCTTCCGTTACCCACCATGCCCTCCAGAATCTTTCCGAAGACGACGTGTTTGCCGTCCAGCCATGGAGTCTGGACTGTGGTGATGAAGAACTGGGAGCCATTGGTGTCTTTGCCGGCGTTGGCCATGCTGAGCCAGCCGGGGCCGTAGTGCTTCAGCTTGAAGTTCTCATCAGGGAAACGGTCTCCGTAGATGCTCTTGCCTTCATAGTGTACAGAAAATGCTTAACATTTAACACTTATATTTCATTTTTATATGCAAATACAACTACTTTGGCTTTAAGAATCCTAAAAAAAAAAAAAATCCTTTCAGATAAGCTACCTGGACTATTGCATCGCTTTGCTTACAGGTCTGAGATGTTCATGATGAGATTTCCTGTTTACCTCCAGTTCCGTCTCCACTGGTGAAGTCTCCACCCTGGATCATGAACTGTTTGATGACTCTGTGGAATTTGCTGCCCTTGTAACCAAATCCTTTCTGTTTGAAAGGAAAACAAACAGCACTGTGAGCAACGCTCAAAACTGCAAGTACACCCAACAAGCTGGGCAAAGCACACGTTTTTCACAGTGTCTGGACGGCTAAAAAAAAAAAAAAAAAAAACGGGTCTGCAACGCTCACCTCTCCTGTCGCCAGGGCGACAAAGTTGTCAACTGTTTTGGGAACGGTTTTTCCAAAGACGCCGATGACGACCCTTCCCACGTCTTCATCTCCAATTCTGATGTCAAAGTAAACCTACAGACGAAAGATCCAACCTGATGTTAGCACAAATGCACCTCCTTTCATTTCTACAGAACAGTAACGGGTCGGTACGCCAATTTGTGGCCCGCCGTGTTCAGTTGAGCGCTTCTGTCAAACGGACAAGGTTAAAACTGAAGTGGTGCATCACTAGTGAGGAAAAAGTGATGCACACGTCATCACAGACAGTCTATCTGTAACTCAATGGACCGAGTTGTGATGCCACAATAGTTCCTCCCCAACTGTACAGCGTCATTGTCCTATAGTGGGAGCAGATCCGCCCAGTGGAGATGATGCACTCAAGAAACCGTTGTAATCATGAGACTAAAACTGGGACTTTTTAAATATAAAAAGATTATAGAGGTGAACAAATATTGTCATGGTGGGAGATGAAAACAACTAGATTTGTGTGTTAAAACCTAGAGGATCGCAAATACTTGGTACACGTACGGATCCAACAAGAGAAGTACCTCGACACTGGAAATTTGTTCCATCAAGGACCAACTGGGGTTCAGGACGAAGACGACATTGTCAAACTTTTCGGATTATCACTTATAAAAAGGTTTAAGCGGGAATGTCCTTTTCCTTCAGTCGTGCACAGTTTCATCTTTGCCTGGATCATTATAATAAATCTGTTAAGATAAGCATTTTCATTTGTGGTAACTAAGCCCCAAGGTGCAGTTTAGTGAAAGAAATCATTTATTTGTGTTGTTTTCCAAATAAAAATAAACTTTAAATTAGTGTGTTAATCATTAGTCTTTATAGTTAACACAAAAGTACCACAAAAAAAAACATAAAAAATCATAAAATGTTTTATCGATGAACTTATAAAGAAAATATGTACACAAGTAACCTAACAAAAAAAAAAAGAAGAAGACAATAAAAATGACTCGTAGTAACTTCGTTAAATCTGCTGGCACAAAGCAGAGATTTACTTTACTCATTTACTTTGTTGAATCCAAAGAAAATATTCTCATAGCCTTTTTTTCAGACGCATGTTACGATTTTTAACACCAACAACATTTTCAGTTTAAGCTTCCGCGTGTGCAGACGTGTACAACCCTCTGCAGCGAGACGCGACAAGGCCAGAGACCAGAGCGTTAGCTAGCCGTTAGCCGGCTAGCAGCGGTTAGCCGGCCAACGGCTAGCTTCCCTGTGACGTGGCTGTACCTTTGCCGTTACTTTGGGGCCCTTCTTCTTCTCGTCAGCCGAGGAGCCATTAGGGAACCCGAGAAAAATCAGTGAGCCCACGATGACTGTAACAGCTACAAAGAACTTCATCCTTCGTTCACAGAACCTCACCATCAACAAGAGAAGGAGGGAAACACAGGCTACCCTGTCTTTATATAAGCTCCGTGAGAGGGCCGCTGAGCGCTGCAGGATCCAGGCAGCACTGCCAGCTGGATGCAAGGGGCGGGGCTTCACCGTGGCACGAGGCACTGATTGGGTCACGTGTTAGAGCGGTTTAGCCAATAGGAAGGAGACGCGTAACGCCGTGTTGTGAACCGAAAAAGGTGAAAACATATCTGCACAATGTGTATTAAATATATTATATTTCAATGTAATCGGCATTGTTGTTCAGCAGTTTCATTATATAATTCTTCTTTAATCTCAAAACTCATTATGAAGCCTGATATATTTAAAGGGACGATGACTAAAATACATTGCATTATATTAACTACAAACCTTTAAAGCTTTCTGCTTTTCTAGTTTCTTAGATTTAAACGGGGAATTTTAGTGGGATTTCAGGTAACAGACAAACACAAAGCAGAACAGAGAAAATAAAATCAGGGACAAACGGAATGTCATATCAAAGCCCTGTTGAGTCTAATAACAGCTGCAACCCTAAGATGTGTTGTGACCAGTTTAAAAAAGCCTCCATATCATGATGTGACATCAGTCATCAATGCAAGATCACTAGCCGGATACTGTGGAATCTCTGAAGATTGATATGCAAAGAATTGTTCATAAAATGAGGAAGATTACGGAGAACACTGAGCATCATGTTTTAGCAAGTAACATTTCTCCTGGCAACTCTTCTACAAAGGCCAGTTTTTTTTCAAAGCAGAATCCACACAAGTAGATTGCTGTTCCGAGGTGTGGCAATTTTTAATAAGTAAATACATCTAGAAATGGTTAAATATTCAATTAAAAAGCCACAGTATCATTTTCCAAATAGCGTATTACTGTTTTTGCCTGTTGAGAAAACTTCCAACAGTGAGTTGAACTCCTGAGATCCTTAAATTGTTGTATGGTGGAAAAGAAACAAAATAAAGATCAGATTGACATATGGATGCTTTAGTAAAACAATTTTACTAGTTACATACAAACTATAATTTACACAATTTGGACAGTGCATTGTTCAGCACTAATAAATGCTTTTAACTGATTAGGGGATGTCTGCAAGACATAAGTCAATTCAAATTTAGGGCAGAACACAAATGTGTGCCAAATTTGCAAAACCAAACAAGCAATTTTATTGTCTTTATTAATTTCACAACTGCTTTTCATTGGATATCAATATCCCATTAAAAAATGAATTTGTTGTAGAGTTGACAAATAATGTTTGACATGATGATGACACATTTAAGGATCTTCAAACTAAATTTAAAGATGAAATGAAAAATCTCTTAAATTTAAATTGATGTTCAGACAAAGAACACAAAAATAAACTTTAAGACAAAAGAACCGGAATTCCCTATCTTCCTCCATCCCTTTATTTTACTAAAACTTGTAACACAGACAACAAAAGGTGGAAATAGGAACAGATTGAGCTTGCAATCCCTATGCTTACATTTACCTCTGTAGGCTGACCCTTGACACCTACCTTTACTAGTGCCATCAATTTTCCTTTTCCAAACCCAGATGCTGTGTATACGTTTTGTTACAAGTTTGCATTAAGACTAGGATTGTTGCACGCCTTAGGAGGCGATCTGAGGTAAACAAATGGAGTCTTCTGAATGCCTTACGTGATGCGTGTATTCAATGGTATAATTTTTCACATAAATCTTGTTACATCTCCATATCTTATTACAAACAAAAAAAAACAGATTCAACATATAAAAGCAAAAGACAAACACAAACAAAAACGCACTAAACTGTATTATCACGATCGCGATGACTTCTTAATTTACGTCATTTTTTGATATTTCTAAGAGAATTTTTAGGATGATTAGTCAGCGCATATTTCACCAAGAAAGAAGAACCCGCTTTAGAATAACATTTGGCCGTTTCACACATCCATTATTGTATTATCTCAAACATGACTATTAATCAAGAAAACTTTCCTTCGTTTTTCTAAATGGGGAGTGTTTCGATGAAAATATGGAGACAAAGAAAAGTTTTCTTATGCATTTTCCAGTTCAGGATTTCTTATTGTTTCCAGATCATTTATTTAAACACAAAACAACTAACTTGCTGGATGTTATGAATTTTTATGTTCAGATTTATATATGACATCTTAAAACTCATAGCACTTACAGTGTGAAATCTGGATTGGATTTTCCTAAACTGAATACAAACTTCATACTTTTGATGGCTATAATCTCCTTATTTGAATTCTCCTTTATTGTATATTTAACAAAACAAAGAAAAAGAAAAAGCATGAAAGCTCATGTCGACCTGGAATATAATTGACACTTTTCTGAATTTAAGACTATAGGAAGCAATAATGTCACCATAAAAAAAATGACAACAAAAAAACCCAAAAACAAATAAGCTGATCAGACTCAAGCACTTAGAAATGTATGCTAGGATGAATTTTCAAGTAAAACAATTTCAAGGATCTTAATTGGGTTCTACCACAGTTTCAAGTTCGTACAGTACCTACGTCAAAGAGTGACTAATCTCAAGTTTCTACCATTTTTCTATAAAATATGAATAATGGTTGTAATATTAGTGATCTTATTGAAGGCACAGCATAGGTTAGATAAATGTAGCCATGATACTGAGACTCTTTAAAGTTCGGTAAGATGGCTTCGAGTCCGGCAGCATCATAGAGATCCAGTTCTGCCTTCCAGTCTGGATGGGGTGGCGTTATCAGAGAAGACGTCACACTGCTCACTTACTTAAAGGATCTTTGGGACGAAGGAACCAGACTAAAGACGAGAAGGTCTACACTGGCTCAGAGACCACCAGAGCTGCAGGTCAGTTTAGCTCCGCCCATCACCATTTTCCACCCACAGAGCGGTAGACTGAAGCAGAATCAGAAGGGCTGCTGTGTTAGTTCGGAGTAAACTAGTCCCTCCGCTGTGATGGCGTCCCCGAGCCCCACTGTCCGCAGTGGTCTTTTGCAGACCAGCACTGGTGTCAGGTGGAAGGTGATGTTCCCCCGGTGCCACACAGTAACGGGTTCCTCTGGGTTCAGCGACAGCTGCTCCTGCGGCTCGGAGTGAGAGCTCTGAAACTCCAGCGGGGCCTTGAGCTCCACCTTGCTAATATCCACAGCCTGGAGGCCGCAGGCCTGGCTGCTAGCCACCCGGGCGCCCGCCATCACAGCCGCCATTTGGTTCCCCCAGTAACCATCCACCGTTGCGAGAACGTGATAGGCCAGCGTGTGGAAGTGGATGCGAGTCAGATTGGACTCGGAAAACGGGTCGGTACGGCCGTGCTGCTCCAAGATCCAAAAGAGGATGTCGCTGACACGTCCCACGTCGGGGATGCCTTTCCACGCAGACAGAGCGGCATGGGGGCCGCCCCCAGCCTGAGAGAGGAACAGCAGCTCCTGCTCATTCAATCCGATGGAGCTGACAATTGGCAAGACCTGCTAACAGGAAGAAACACTTTAATTAAAACGTACAGTTTATCTTAGGGAACCGCTGAGCACATTAATCCCGTCTCAGCGACAGAATCCTTCATCACTGCAGACGTTCACATGTACCTCCTGCATGATCCGGCTCATGTAATTCTTATCAGTCATGCTGGCCAGCTCCAGGTGGATGGGAATGTCCTTTGGAATATCACCTATGGCTGCTACAGCCTGAGGAAAAGGAGAATTAATGGAGCAACACCAACCGGAAACACGTAGAGAACATGTTTGAGCTCCTGACCTCTTTCAGCCGCTCGCCCCAAAGGTCCCTGCCTTGACCCTCCATCATGTGGAACCCCGACAGGACCACCAGCTCTGGCTGGAACTCGTCCACGCTCGCCACAAAAGTCTCCAACGAGCTCATCTCCCCGTTGGACACGTCGTGAGAGAAGATAAAGCGATTAGCCTGCGGTGCCTGTGTGGATCCCCACTGCTCGCCTAGAGCCGAAGAGGAGGATAAAACAGAGCTGCTGGAGAAATGAATGGGAACACAATACAGATACAGATTTTCACAAAGTCATGCAAAACAGTAAATACCACAAAGAACCAGCTATGCTGTGGTTACAACTACAGGGTATATACAGAGATCCTTAAGTTGTATTTACTACCTTTTATTACCTTTTTTACTACCTTCAAAATACTTTTTACTACCAGCATGAAGCAACAACTATACCGGCGTAGTGACAGACATATTAAGAAGAGAAAGACGGAGTGACAGAGTGTCTGATAGAGGCTCTGTAGACGTATGAGAGCGTAGAGCAAGCAAATGAGCAACAATTAAGAGGGAACTCTTGGAGTTGGATTAATCGAGGTTTCACAACATGCCTTGATCCATAGTTTTTACTAATATGTCAAAAAGGTTTATCCTCGCATTGCTCTGTGAGCGGAGCCGCACACTCAGAGGTGGGAATAAACCAGAGAGCACTGAGGGTGACAACGCACGGCTTCAGCCCCGTACAACCTCTTCCTGGTTCTGGACCAACCAGGTGACAGATTTATCCACCAGCTGCTAAATCTAGCATAATTTGTGACGTTACTATCTATGTTGTAAATGCCCTGGCAGATGACGTTGGCTAATCCGTGATGAAGAGAGGTCAGGGAGACTTTGCTATGAACCAGTAATGGGTGGATATGTTGTGAAATACTGAAATGCTTTTTTGAGGTACTGAGGACAGCGACTCAGTGTGGCGTGGTTTTTGTGCCGCCAGGTTTGCGGGCACGGAGTTGTCTGGGGGAGCAATGGTTGTGGGCGTGTGTGTGTTTGTGTGTGAATCTCAGCCGTGCTCGCTCATGGGTTCCTCAGGCTCGCGCTCAACTCTTGACAAACTGCTCGCTCCCCCGCTCAGCTCGCGCTTGGCTCTGTGTCTGCGCTCGCGGCTCTGCTGAAATGTTAGTGAGTCTGAGAGTATGAATCAACTTTGTGTATTTGGAAGGAATTATTTAATTGGATGAAAAAGGCCAGTCTTTGATTAGCTGGGAGCGCGGCTCATTTGCATATAATGTAGAGAACGGGCGGTTTGTCGGAGTTGGATGACGGAGGATGAAAACTCATAGCCCCAGTAGGGCTAAAACAATTACCACCTGATCAGATGAGGTTTCCTACTTTTTCCTAATTTTTAAAAGCTTTAATTTGGCCTATTTTTATAAAACCTTTTACTACCTTTTACAAACCCGTGGACAACCTGAACTACAAGGGTGGATTTCTACAAGCTTTGGATATTTAGACATTTAATTCATTGGTAATTAGCTCAAACCTAAATTGGATCGAACAAAAAAACACATCTGAACAAAAGGAAGGAAAGTGAAGTTCTTTTCAACCGTCAACAGGTTTCCTAAGCGTCGCCCGTCTTCCCATGGCCCCCAGCCTGATTACCTACCACAGGTAAAGCAACGGACAGCATGATGCTGCCACCATCGTCTATTACAGTGGACACAACATGATCGGGATAGGGGGAACAATGCCTAAAACACACTAGTGGAGACTTTGTCATTGGGTTTAATGGTGTCTAGGTAGGTTAGCGGTCCCTGCTTTCAGACAATAGAGAAGGAGAATTTTAACTTCGACAACTCCATCCCGCCTCTGCCTGACCTGTTCACTGGTCTTGATGATGGCATATGTTCATTAGTGTTGTCTGACAAACCTTAGAGGCTTGAGTGCAGACAGCTGCAGCGGTCTCAGATTTGACAGGTAGAACATTTACTAAATAGAGGACTTATGGATTGAATTAATAGCACCTATAATCCTATAACTGCTCTTTAGCGCATATAAGATTAGAGCGACCATTATCAGAACGTTCTGATTTTAGAACAAAACTACAATCTTCCTTCCCCTTCACATTACGTTGTTATCACGTCGGTCTATTACACAAAATTAAAATAAAATATATCAAAACTATTTACCTGCTTTATACTCCAGAATGAGGTGATACTCATCCGTCTCCTGAAGAGATTCTGGAGGGACTGCGATCTGCTCATCCAGCATCTCGTGAAGTTTCGGGCCAACCGGCCCGCACAACAAAACCTAAAGGAACAGGAAGGATCCTTTTTAGTGTTTGATGCTCTAAAGTAGGTACGTTCATTAAAAAAGTGGCTAAAACATCATTTTCCATTTAGCTTTTTTATTATTTATAAATAGTTTTGTTGTTGTCTAATGTGATTTTGAGAGTAGTGATATATAAATGGAATTAAAATGCAACCTAAGTGCATTTAAAAGTTAAATATGTGTAAGCCTCCGTACCATAAGATCTGGGTAGGTGGCAAATTTTTGACCAATGAGTGCAGCATTTCCTCCAACATACAGCTGAAAAACAGACAAGAGTCAAATTTCCGCCAGGAAACATTAGTGAAAGAACAAGACGCTCCTTGAGAGAGACGGCCTTGCCTTGGCACCGGGATACTCTGCTGCTGCACGAGCGATCCTCTGAAACACTTCCTCGTCACTGAAGAAACGCTCGGCTGCTGCTCCCCGCTCCATGAAGTGGATGAAGGTTTCCCTCAAGTCCTCTTTTGAGTGCAGGACTTCATGGTCCCGGCCGGTGCCAGGATCCACGGCCAGAGCCTGCAGCAGTCCTACGCCCGGGACGACCACGTCGACGCAGGCGTTCACTCTTGGTAAAGAGAATTAAAAGGGAACTAGTTCAGTATGCGTGAGGTAATCCTCATGATTTCATAGAAGAATAGACCGCTAAACCAAACATAAACAAAACAGAAACAGTGCCAGTTTTATAAATGGAAAGAGAAAGGTTAAGCATTTCTGATAGGCTGTCCTCCAGGCATCCAGTCATGTTCTGACACCTGGACAGATTCAGGTACCTGGTGTTTACTAAGAACAGCGAAGGCTTTGTGGGGATTTTCTTTTGCACTCTTTTGGCAGCACAATGAGCATACGCTGATTTTATTGTTTGTTTACATAGAAAAATGACATTTTGAGTTTGATTTCATCTGGGTTTTAATTATTCTTAACTCGCCTGTATATCACACATAATGTCATTGCTCACTGATGCACCCTCTTTTTGAACTGAGACGTCTGAAAGGAGGCTGACTGGTGATGACACATTTCTTCTCAACAGCCTCTGTTATCCTCGCACAACAAGCACCAGGAGGTTTAAAGTCACAATAAATGAGAATTTCAACCCCCGACGGATCAAGGTAACTCACCCGACTGCCACTTTGCTCCACTGCCTGCTGGGTAAAGTGATCAGAGCCTCCCAAGCAGCAGAGATGGCCTGCTCCAGGCCGCCGTTGTTCTGCAATGACGTCTGGAAGTTTGGCAGGCCGACGTACTGAAGGATCTGCTCTGGTAGCTCCGGCCGTCCGGCATAGAAGTAGCCGACAGCCAAAGCCAGCAGGAGTGCTGCCGAAGCCTTCCTCCACATGATGCTCCCACACACACGCCTGTGACAAAGAAATGTCGTCTTTACTTTCTATTGGATTGTGTTGTTTAAAGAGATAAATACAGGTTTCCTGTTTTGTCTAAAACAACTTTTTAAAAAATACTCCATTGATCCCAAAGGTAAATCAAATAATAATGATTCCTTGTATCGACAAATATTTGGCATGCATGACTAATAAATGTTTAGTCAGAGTCTCCCACACGAGCTGGATCTCTCTCCAGAGTATCCATTCTCTGATTAATGCGCACCAACACGACATAATGCGCTTTTCTAATCCTCGGATATAAAAACGGAGCAGGAAATTTCACCAGATGACTAAAATAGCACCTCAAGTCATGCTGGGCTATTAGAGTGATTCGCATCCAGCGCGAGTATCTGCTGGAAATTACATTAGAATGAAAAATTACAGTTCACAACACTTAGGAACTATACAAGCCAGCCGCTGTTGCACTTCTTTGTGCAGCCCTACTTTACTAATGTCTGCCATCACAGATTGCAGAAAACTGAACAACCAATCAAATCATATACTTAGGAAGTTTATAGTTAGGAAGAGGTAGAGAAGACAGCCTAATCCGGTTGGGGGAGGAACTCAGTCTTGACAGACGGTTCTCCTTTGCTCTACCTTCTTCATGTCTCACTCTATAGGGTTACGTTATTTAAGTTTTTCTATAGTTATGCTGCCATAGGCTTAGACTGCTGGAGGACAATCTGACCACTTCTCTCTCTGCTACTTTCTTCCTTTGTCCAATCTACTTAGTTACCGTTATTTCAACCTTGTCACCTTTTGTTTTCTCTTAGTGTTCTTCTCTCCACAGTAACCACACCTGGCCTGGCGTTCTGTTAGCTGAGACAGCTTCTTGGATGAGAACATGGGCTGAGATGCTTCCAGTGACGTTCTACAACTGCTGCTATAAACTCTTTTATTTCAGTATCCTGTGCTTCTAATTTAGTTTTCTGTCTTTTCAAACCCCCAGTCGGTCGTGGCAGATGGCTGT
>JAVLVB010000169.1:354176-370902 GCA_032876305.1 Orestias chungarensis | reverse complement strand
TATGTCCCTAACAGAGCACTTCGCTCTCAGACTGCAGGTTTACTGGTGGTTCCTAGAATCTCTAAAAGCACAATGGGAGGCAGATCTTTCAGTTATCAGGCTCCTCTCCTGTGGAACCAGCTTCCAGCTTTAGTCCGTGAGGCAGACACCCTGTGTAGTTTCAAATCTAGGCTTAAAACCTTCCTGTTTGATAAAGTTTGCTCTACATTCTTCATGTCTCACTCCATAGGGTTAAGTTATTTAAGTTTTCTATAGTTATGCTGCTATAGGCTTAGACTGCTGGAGGACAATCTGACCACTTCTCTCTCTGCTACTTTCTTCCTTTGTCCAATCTACTTAGCTACCGCTATTTCAACCTTGTCACCTTTTGTTTTCTCTTGGTGTTCTTCTCTCCATAGTAACCACACTTGGGCTGGCGTTCTGTTAGCTGAGACAGCTTCTTGGATGAGAACATGGGCTGAGATGCTTCCAGTGACATTCTACAACTGCTGCTATAAACTCTTTTATTTCAGTATCCTGTGCTTCTAATTTAGCTTTCTGTCTTTTCAAACCCCCAGTCGGTCGTGGCAGAGGGCTGCTTCTACTGAGCCTGGTTCTGCTGGAGGTTTCTTCCTGTTAAAGGGGAGTTTTTCCTCTCCACTGTCGCTACATGCATGCTCAGTATGAGGGATTGCTGTAAAGTCAACGACAACACAAGCCATTGTTTCTGCCTGCTGATTCCAGAGGAGTGAATGCTGCAAGTCAATGAGTCGATGCAATCTGCTGGGGTTCCTTAGATTGGAAACTTTTTCAAATTGATTTGTTAGAATGTATCTTTGATTTTAATTGATTTTTTGTGAAGTGCCTTGAGACGACACCTGTTGTAAATTGGCGCTATATAAATAAACTTATTCTTGATTCTTGATTTGTACTTGTAAAAAAAGATTTGTACTTGTAAAAATATTTCCCAACTTCAAGTGTGAACCTGAAGTTTCAAGTTTGAAAATCTCAAATTACAGGTATGAATTTTGACCTTTTTTTTACGCTTGAGTGAATAGCCAATCAGCACGTTGCTTATTGACTTGTCTATTAACCCAGTGCCCACCCATTTACCAACCAAGCTATCCAAGCAAGAAGCAGCAATTTCTGCCGTGGAATTATTCTACAGCATTACACAGATAAGGCACACTTGTTTTTATCCCAGTTGAACCCATTTTGCATTTTGATTAATTTTTCACTGTAAATTATTGGCATATTTCAATAGTTCCCAGGTCATGTGACCCACATAATAAAAATCTGTGCTAAATTGTTTTAGACGGCACAGATGAGACGCACTTCTTTTTATCCAATTTAAACCCATTTTCTATATTTTATTAATTTTGTAAGTAAATGAATGGCTTATTCATCTCCCAGCTCCCAGGTCATGTGACCGAATGACTAAATCAGTCTTAAATTCTTCTAGATGGCACAGATGAGGCATACTTCTTTTTGTAAGGTTAAGCTTAACCCGTTTTCTGTTTTTTTATTCATTTTGAGTGTAAACATATTGCATTTTTCTTCAATAGCTCCAAATAGCTTCAAAAATCTCAATGGAAATGTTTTTCCATTCACTAATTCACCATTTTGGAAAACATTTGTTGGGATCCTTGATATTGTTGTAATTCTAAAATCAGGTTAAATGTATTGTTTGCTGTACTTTGAAGTGTTTCTGCATGTTTGAGTGTAGACTGTTCTGATAATACACATACACCATCATCTGGTGAGTCTTGTTGTGAATTTATTTACAGTTGTAGATCTTTCTTAAAAGCTGTCGCCATTCAGTGTGAATCCTGTGGAAGAGTTTCCAACAACTCGGTCCACACTTGTGCATTAGTAAACTACAGTGCCTTGCAAAAGTTTTCAGCCCCCTTGAACATTTCAAACTTTTGCCACAATTCAGGCTTCAAACATAAAGATATAAAATTACGTTTTTTTTTTTTGTGAAGAATCAACAACAAGTGGGAAACAATTGTGAAAAGGAATGAAATTTATTGGATGTGTCAAACTTAAAAAAACAACAACTGAAAGTGGGTCGTGCAATATTATTCGGCCCCCTTGCGTTAATACTTTATAGCGGCACCTTTTGCTGCAATTACAGTTGGAAGTCTCTTGGGGTATGTCTCTATCAGTTTTGCACATCAAGAGACTGAAATTCCCATTCTTCGTTGCAAAACAGATAGAGCCCAGTGAGGTTGGATGGGGAGCGTTTGTGTACAGCAGTCTTCAGCTCTTTGTACAGATTATATATTGGATTCAGGTCTGGACTTTGACTTGCCAATTGTGAACCAATCCATTGTAGATTTTGCTTTATGTTTTGGATCATTGTCTTGTTGGAAAATAAATCTCCATCCCAGTCTCAATCTCAGTCTCTCTTGCAGACTCCAACAGGTTTTCTTCCAGAATGGTCCTTTATTTGGCCCCATCCATCTGTCCATCAATTTTGACCATCTTCCTATCATGTTGAGACTTTCCAGCACTTCTACAGGTTGACCACTGGGGGTCGCCAGAGCACCAGCCTGCTGGAGTGCCGCTCCCCACACCTGTGCTTCTGCAAAGGTGCTTCCTGTTGGCGCTGATGAGCTGAGCAGCTTAAAAGGAGCTGTAAACCAGCTACTCGTCGCCTGAGTGTTTGTTACTCATGGTAATATTGCTTGTTCTCAGTGCCAGCTCTCTAGTTCCTAGCTTAGATTGCAGTCCCTAGTTTTTGTGTGTCTCTAGTGTTTGTTTGTCTCTGGTTTTTCAGTCTCTAGTTTTTGCAGTTTTGGATTTTTTGAGTTCTTTTGTTACTTTCCTTTTGCCGTGCCTCCAGTAACTTCCTCTGTGCTCACCCCCAGGTTGTAGTTGTCATCTGTGCTCAAACTCTCACCGTCAAGATTCTCTACTTTCATATAAGGGACACTAGAGCCCACAAAAGAACCCCTGGAGGGGAAAAAAAACGTTTTTCAAGAATTTCAAGATGAATATAAAAAGGTTTTTGGGCACGAGACTGAACCTGTAACCTTGTATCGAAAATTACGCAAGATGAAACAGGGTTCTCGGTCCATCACTGAGTTTGCTATTGAGTTCAGGACCCATGCCGCCCGTTTGGATTGGGATCCAGGTGCTCTTAATAGCTCAGTTTTTAACGTTCTTAAACAAGTCTTTGCAGTATGAATTCGCCTTGTTTGATGAGCCACATTCTCTGGAGGAATTGATTTCTCTATCTGCCCGAGTAGAAGGTCATCTGAGAGAAAGAGACCGGTTTAGGGCATACCACAGAACAGCTGCTAGTCAGGCCTCTGTTGTCAGTTAGCCTCCTTTAACTGCCAAATTTGTTCCCAGAGCATCCTCAAAGCCCCGCAGATCGTCACCCCCGGTACGGGAACCCATGTAGGTCGGACAAACCAGGCTCACCCTGGAGGAGTAGCATAGGAGGATGCAGTCCATGGAGTGCCTTTACTGTGAAACCCAAGATCACTTCATTAATAACTGTCCGTCCCTCAGGAAGAAGAAGCTCCCCGAGAAAATCCGTCTGACACGAGGCTGCAGAAGGACCAGTCTAGCCCATCCACTCAGCCTCGTTTTCTCCTTCCTTCCACACTCATCCACAACCAAAACAATTATCAATTATCAGTTTTAATAGATTCCGGTTGCGAAGAGTCACTCTACAGTTCATTTTTGTGTTTATTTAGACAATATTTTCTCTCTAGACCTCTCTGAGCACAAGTCCCACGTCCGTGAAGTCCTTCAGCGCCTCCTCCAGAACCATCTTTTTATCCAAGCAGAGAAATGCAAATTCCACAAATCATCCATAGCTTTCCTGAGTTACATCTTCGAGGGCAGGCAGATCCGAGCTGACCCAACTACGGTTGTTGCCGAGTGGCCCACTCCAGACGACAACTCCGACCCTTTCTAAGTTTTGCTATTTTTACAGACGCTTTATCAAGAACTACTGTCAAACCACAGCTCCAAATAACCGCACTAACCTCCACAAAACATACCTTCACCTAGACCCCCGAAGCTGAGAAAGCCTTCCAACAACTCAAGACACTCTTCTCAAAAGCTCCTGTGTTAGTCCAACCAGATCCCTCTCACCAGTTCATCCTCGAGGTCGACGCCTCTGACCTGGGAGTTGGCGCAGTACTCTCCCTGAGATCAGAGGAAGACAACAGACACCATCCGTGTGCCTTCTCCTCCTGTTGTCTTTCCCCAGCAGAACGTAACTACAACATGGGGGACCGTGAGTTACTGCCATAAAATTGGCACTGGAAGAATGTCGTCACTGGATGAAGGGTGATAACCATCCTGTGCTGGTCTGGACCGATCACCACAACCTAGAGTACATCCAGTCCGCCAAATGCCTCAACCCCAGACAATCTCACTGGTCAGATTGCATTAAAACCCCCTGTTGGTCATGGAAGTGGCTGCTTGTACTGAGCCTGGTTCTGCTGGAGGTTTCTTCCCGTTAAAGGGGAGTTTTTCCTCTCCACTGTCGCTACATGCATGCTCAGTATGAGGGATTGCTGTACGGTCAACGACAACATTGTTTTGGTCTGCTGATTCCAGAGGAGTGAATGCTGCAAGTCAATGACTCGATGCAATCTTGTGGGGTTCCTTAGATTGGAAACTTTTTCAAATTGATTTGTTATGATGTATCTTTGATTTTAATAGATTTTCTTGTAAAGTGCCTTGAGACGACATCTGTTGTAAATTGGCGCTATTTAAATAAACTGATTCTTGATTCTTCTAGTCCCTGCCTTACAAATCCAGCTTGACCACTTATCCCCTGAACATCAAAAGGATGTAATGGCCCTAATTAATTTGTACACATGCTTATTTAATGATGTACCAACACGTAGAACAGTTCTAGAACATGACATAGATGTTCAAAATGCAAAGCCAATCAAACAGCATCCTTACAATGCTAATCCCACAAAACGTTCACTAATGAAACAGGAAACTGAATACTCACTGGAACATGGTTTAGCCAAACCTAGTCAAAGTTCCTGGAGCTCACCTTGTTTGTTAAAAACTAAGTCGGATGGTTACCACGTTTCATCAACTTCCATCGACTTTTGTAAGGTAAATTCTGTCACCGTACCTGATACCTATCCTCTCCCCAGGATTGAAGACTGTGTGGATAATATTGGAGCTGCAAAATATGTTACAAAGTTGGACCTTCTCAAGGGTTATTGGCAAGGTCCATTGACGGAAAGGTACTGGGTGGCATCTCCACTGTAGTGCTTATTTAGACGATCTGGTGGTGTATACTGAAACCTGGCAGGAACATTTGCAAACACTATATCAAGTATTTCACAGTTTGGCCTAGGCTTCCTTGACCCTTAACCTTGCAAAGTGTGAATAATGATTATCCCACACCCAAAACACGATGAGAGCTGCTTAGATGTCTGGGCATGGTTAGCTACTACTGGAACATTTGCTGAAAAACATCTTCTCAGTAGTTCAACCGTTAACCAATCTACTTAGTCCAAAGACTGACTTTGTTTGGTCAGATGAATGTCAGAATGCTTCAGAAAGTTCTAAGTTTCTTCTTTGCCACACACTAGTTCTAACTGCACTTGTGCGTGTTGATCTTGTTTCCAGTAGTTTGCCGATCGAGGTATTCACTGACCATAATCCCCTAGTTTTTATTTCACTCATGTACAACCACATTCAGGGCCTTATGCGGTGGGCATTGTTATTACAAGAATACAATCTGAAAATTCAACATAAAAAAGGAACAGAAAATGTTCTTGCAGATGGCCTTTCCAGGATATGTTTTGTGTAATATTCAGGATAAAAAAAATGTTGTTATGTAATTTAAGGGGGGGGAGCGTTGCGGCCCCTGGCCTCTTGAAGCTTTGTTATACAGGTTCAGCTGTGAGGGATCCGCTTTCCTGATTGGCTGCTTGGAGACTGCAGGAGAGCAGCCACTGTTGGACCAGTAGAGAATGGCAAGCCAGCCAACATTTCTCCAGTGGGGCAGCTTGTAGGAAGAGGTTTCGTTCAGCTGTTCCCCACCTATGTTATTTGCAACTGCTTTTGGCAGTTTTGAAACATTTTGTTGCTTGTTCTGCTAAAGCAGTTTGATTGTGTTGTTTGCTTTCTCAAGCTTGAAGCTTGTGTTTGGGAGGCATGGTGCTCCATTTGTGTGATTTTTCTTTTCCTTTTTGGGTTGTTTTGTATTTATTTTGGATTGAGTTGTTTGGATACTGTAATTTGTTTACTGTAATATTCTTCAGTTGGCTAGTCCTCGTTTTTTCAGTATTATTTGGGTTAAATGGTGTCTTGGTTCTGTGAAACCTTCTTTTTATGGTAAATCACTTTTTTATGTCCCCTATTTTTTCTGGACATTTTTTATGTTAAAGCCCCTGAACCCCTAGGCCTTGGGGGCACTTTACAAGAAAATCATTCCATTCAAATCATGAATACAGCATAAACAAATCAATAGGGCAGTATAATTACAGTATAATACTGTATAATTTATTTTTCCTAGTTGAATAGCGACAGATATGCCAACAAATGAGACTGAGTAACCCAACGTGGAGCAACTTTAAAGTAGTATTACCCCTGGGACCTGAGAATGGGACAGGACGATCAGTTACTGTAAACAATGTCCAAATGGAAGATACCATAATAGAGAAGTAATAAGACATAAAACAACACGGAAGACAGTAAACTCAGGAATGGATATTAAAAATAATAATTCTGTACACCAGAGGAGCAGCCATTTTACCAGGAATTGTTTGGCTTGAATAAATATTAATGGAAGCCAACTGCAATTATTAATTATTAATTATTTGGCCAACAGGTAATTAACCAGTCAGTAAACTTATTCATTTAGTTTACTTTTGGGTTTTCCAAGACGGTGGCTAAAAATCTGTTATCTTCAGAATATGTTAACTTACAACAGATATAAAAAGCTACCCTTTTGCAATTTCACAAATTGTTTTATGTCCTATGTGAACTTTTAAGCGGCATCATAAGTATATTAATGGTTAATAAGAACCAGCTAACCAGTCTGCTATGGTGAACCGCAATACTAACATAGAAAGGTATTTTACAAAAAGTCAGATCAATAATCACTAAATTATATGTATAAAGAATATTTTATGTAGTTTAATAAAAATAAATTAACAAAACATAGTAGACTAATGTAAGATATCTTTAAGAGTCATTAACCTTTTTTACCTTTTTTTTATTTACCGTTCTTAAAACCAGCTAAGTATTATTTTGTTCACAAACCTTTTCTGCAGAGAAGTGTGCATCATTAAAGCCATTTGTCCTCTTTTGTTCAAATGATTCAAGCTTCTCTGGATGTGGCTGACTGCAGCATCAAGTTTACTGACTGAAGAAGTTTGCTCTGTTGTATTTATAGTATGTAATGTTTTACGGAAATCTAAAATACCTTTCTTCTTAGAAAGGGAATGGGCGTGAACTTCCACTGTGGGGTCATTAGAATTTTCCCTGACCTCAAAGGAAGCTTCGCTTACCTGATACCTGATAATTTACCTGATTGTAAAAAGGTTTGATATAGTTATTGTGGCTTTTTTATCGTGACTAAATCCAGGACTTGATGACCATGTGTACATATTTTGGTAAAATTGACAACCTTGACAATGTAACTTAAGGAAAGATTATACAGCATCAAAAAACAGTTTATGTCTTTTAAAACTTTTGTTGTATCTGAAAACCATGACTCAGTAATTGTGTTGCCCAAGGAAGCAGCATGGGGTCGAATAGCTGTCTTACTTCTGTTTAAAAAAAAATTATTTTAAAAATGTTTAATTTGTCTGTTTCTGTCAAAGAATTTTGGACACGGTGTAACTGGACAATTTTTTTTGCTTATATTTCCTTACATTTGGAAATTTGTTACAGTATGATGTATAACTCTTACAACAAGTTGGTTTACAACCGGACCAGCTTATTAACGTTACAAAATCTGAAATAATATTTTAGATTCAACCACAAATCCCTAAAGAGATAAAAAAAAAGGAAGAACCGTGGATCTAGAGCAGAGAAAAAAGGAAGTTTAAACCATCTGTGCCCACTCTCAGAATCCCTACCAAATCTTTGAAAAACCTTTGATATATGAGTTACGACAATATTGAAAGTATTTTTGATTTTCAGTCAGATTTAGGACATATGCTTACTGCAAGGCAATCTTGTAAATATTTTAAAAGGAACCTGGCCAGCACACTATTGTACTTTCTCGTTGTGTTTCCCTATTTATCATAGGACTGTCCCCTGCAACCCTAAAATAAGTGTGTTCAACTACTCAAGCATGTTCTGGGCAATAGATTTGGGCATTTAAATCGTTGTAGGTGAGAAGTAATACGTTGAAATATGCACAAACTTGAAAGGACAACCATGAAAGAGATTGCATAATAGGTTATCACAGTATCTTATAGCTTTTATGGGGCCTTGGTGTGTGAGGTACCCAAGCAGACACTTAAGTTAGATACGCTTTGAGATGCCTCCGCTTCTTAAGATTTCAGTTCTTCATCGGAACGTCATCATTAGGCTATCTAAAGCGGAGATCCAATCATCATGTTGAAACAAACTGGTCAGACGTACTTTACTCACAAAAAGTCAGAGATATTTGGCTGTCGGGTTGGATTTCAGGATGAGCCCAAAATGCTTTTCACATTGTGACATCATAAGACCAAAAGGACACCTAACGATGGATCAACAGTACCTGGCCATTGCAATGCTTCAAACAGGACGTTCTCAGACAGACGTGGCCACTGAGCTCAGAGTGTCACAAAGTGTCATCAGCAGGTTGCAACAGAGATACAGAGAGACTGGAAGAGCTCCAGAAAGGCGTAGAAGTGCATGTACTTTGGCCACATCCCATGCTGATGACCGCTAAATTGTGAAGAAAGCCCTGAGAAACAGGATGATGAATGCCACTCAACTCCAGGCACGTTTAAGGGAGGTGAGAGGCACCCAAGTGTCAAGTCAGACCATTCGAAACCGTTTACATCAGCGTGGTCTGCTTGCTAGACGACCTGCAAGGGTACCTGACCAAACCAGCAGGCACAGGCGTCATCGTCTTGCATGGGCCAGGGAGCATTTACGCTGGACGAGGGACCAGTAGGCCTCAGTGCTGTTCTCTGATGAAAGTCGATTCACGTTGAGAAGAAATGATGGCAGCCAACGAAGTTGGAGACGTCAAGGAGAGCGCTATGCATCAGCCACTGTTGTCACCATACAAGCTTTTGGTGGTGGCGGTGTCACAGTGTGGGCAGGTGTGTCCAGTCTATATAGAACTGCCCTACCCTTTGTGAATGGTACAATGACAAGCCCATACTACCTGAATAACATCATTAATCCAGTGATTGTGCCCCTACATGAACAACAATAATTTCATCTTCATGGAAGACAATGCTACAGCTCATCGGGGTCGCATAATCAGGGAACGGCTGTTGTAGACATGTGTACTTCAAATGGAGTGGCCTGCACTTTCTCCCGACCTGAGTCCCATTGAAAACCTGTGGGATCAACTGAGTCGCCGTGTACTGGTTGTGACCCTACCATAGGAAAGGTTGTCATCAAATTGAATGTCGCCAGTTGTGAAAAGCCTGGTGTCGAAATCCTCTGTGTGCAGCATGGAGTAAAGCATTGCTCCCAGCTGCCAAACTTTCGTGGGTACAGGCTCATATTCTGCATATTTAAACCATTCCGGGGGGGCGTAAGGGACAGTGCCTGGAATACATGCATTAAGTAAACTTTAGAACAAAATTCTTTTTATGTGAACTACAGTTTTCTTTTATGGGAAGATTCACAAAATGATTGGAAAAGGATTCAAATCAAATCTATGTTAAATGTTTAGTAAAATAAAGTTATACCTTGGAAATAGTTGGAGATTTTTTCCTTCTTAAAACAGCCACAGCCGAAGTCAATGATGCGGAGCCGTGGCACCGGGGATCCCATTTCCACAAGCGTGTTCTCCAACTTCAAGTCCCGATGGAACACACCTTTACCGTGCATATCAATGCCAATACAGTATACACCAACTGCTTCATGAAAGCCTGAAGTAAAATTGGACAAACAAACAGTGTCTTCTGTTTAAAAGAATAATTTACATTCATTTTTTGAGACAGTATAAAACGAGTGAGGTATTCGCCTCCTTTATGCTCACTTCTGTTTTTTGTGTCTTAGTCACGTTTAAGATCAGAAAGCAACATTTTCAATCGGAACAGTATACCACCATCCTAAGAAAGATAAGCGTGTTATTTTTCTAACACCAAGTTAAAGACAGATCCTGTGATTTGTGTTGGGTTCGAAACCAGTTCACTCACTTTCAATTCCCTTTGCACACTTGGACTGTCAGTGTACTTGATGGCCACCTGTTGAACACGAGCACAAGTGTTTATGCTATTCATAGACGTTCTAAAAGATTCTCTCTAATGATGGTGTTTTGTTTTGCAGGAGATATAACAGCAAAAAACTAAATGCAATATCAACCGGTAAAAAATCTTCAAGGCGCAAGCCTGCGAAGACAGACCCGAAGCCACCTTTCCCAATGAATCCAAGCTGCTTGTATTTTCGCTCGAAATCCCCTGTAGATATACAAAAAAAAGTACTTTTAACAAAGCTGTGACTACAGGGAAACTGTCATTACTGTTTATTATAAATATCTTATTATAAAAAGTAACAATACTTCATGATAATATTATTGTAGGTGAAAGTAAAAAGTATGTTGTAGTTAAAGTACACCAGTAGAAGTAAAGAACTACTCTCAAGCAAATGTAGCTGGTTACTCTCAACCCCCCAAAAAACAGTGATACAGAAGTAATCCTTTTAGGAAATTCTAATTCATAAGAACTAGATTTTTAAACCAAACGTAATAAATTTTGCCAAAGATTCTAGTTGGATTGAGGTCTGGACTTTGACTAGCCATACTAACACTTGGCTTTATGTTTAGGGTTGTGCTGGCTGAAGGTTTTAAAAACCTTTTAACTTCTTAAACAGAAAAAGGGTATTTATATTTGAACACTAAAACAGTAACGGAGTTAAAATTCACTCCTTACTGTCCTGATCTGTGTTTTTGCTTTGTTTAGTTTACTATAGTTGTCTTGTTTTATTATTATCTTTACTATATGTTAATATTGTCTATCTGGACTGAGTTTTTGTTTCCGTTCTCTAGTTTTCTCTTGCTCTCTCTCCTTCTTCTTGTGTGTGTGTGTGTGTGTGTGTGTGTGTGTGTGTGTGTGTGTGTGTGTGTGTGTGTGTGTGTGTGTGTGTGTGTGTGTGTGTGTGTGTGTGTCATTATCATTCACAGCTGTTTTCAATCATCCCGTTATCTCCTCCACTGCTCCACCTCGTGCTTCACAGTATTTAAGCGCTTTTCATTCATTCATTCACTAATGGATTGTCCGTTACCTTACCTCGTCTCAGTGCTCCAACTCCTGCCGTTTCCTCAGTCTCACAGTAAACTTTTCCCCCTGCTCGCTTGATTCTCTGTGCTGATTCTCTCTCCACCAGTATTTTCTCCTTAGATTATTCCTTGATGTTTTAGTTTCTTAGATTGTCTCCGGTTTCCCTCGCACGCCTCCTTGTTGCTTGTCTCTTATAGTTTGTTCCTTCAGTGTTTGTTTCTTTGATTGCCTCCGGTTCCACTCGCATCACTAGTTGTTGTTTTAGTTTGTTGTGTAATCTTCGATTCCTGCCTTCCTTCGATAGTTTATTTTGTATTGCTATTCTCAGGTTCCGTAGTTTCCGTGTACGCTCCAGTATCCGTCTGCTTACGTTTCTGTTTAATTCCGTGTTATTCCGTGTTCCGTTCAACATTACCTTTGTCACTGTTTATGTTCAGATCTATATTCATCTATTCAATAAATCATTTATTGCTCACATAATCCCACCTCTGCTCAAGTCATTATCGCAAAACCTGACACTTACTAGTATGATAGCTTTTATGTCTGTGCTACCATCAAGACTAAAAAAGCTAGGCTTGAGATACATTTATCTTAGTGTGTTGGCTTACATTTGCTTGCGTGCTGTTCACCGAATCACTTGCTGGTGCCACATTCTGGCTCAGAGACCCTCTGTTTTTTCACAGGAGGTTCTGCATTAGCACTGGCCTTCCTTTCCTGCGCTATGCCTTCCTTTGACTCACTGCCTTCAACCACAATTGTACTGGGGCTCCTTGGTCTCTTCTTTGGTGCCCTTTCAGCAGAGCTTTCTTTTCTGGCAGTGCTTTCCCTGTCAGAGTTTACGGACACCTTGCGAGAGTCACCAGTATTTTGGCAACTGCCATTGTCGCAACTGACTTTGCGCAACTTATTGTTGTCTAACTCAGCGACAACACTCGCCTTTCTTTTCCTGCAGCTCAATTCATTTTGATTGCTGCAGGATTCATTGGAGACGCTCTTGTTATCTGAAAGATTAAATAATTAATTGGAAAAACCTTGAACTATGTATCCCAGGAACTTTTAGTCTTTAGACACAATGAGTTTGCTGAAAGAGCAAAGTCTAAAATCTTTGCAAAGTCTTTAAAACTATACTAATTCCCAAATCTTGCGTTGTTCAACATACAGTGTTCAAAACAAAATGCTAAATATTTGTATGAATCAAATCTATCCTAACATCATCAAATATTATATATGCAATATGCAAACCATAGAATTAGGTTTAGCAATCTTTGGAAGGAAAAATGGTGAATATAGAACCTTTTCATTCACAGACCACTTAAAGCACTTTAAACTATGGACACATTTCCAAATGAGCAGTGACAACAATACACAGATTGGAAGGTAAACCAAGGGTTCTTGCTCACATTAAAATATGAAAGGAAAAGGCTTGAATTAAATCTAAAAACTTTGTATGGGCAATATAACTACACAAATGAATAAAAAATTTTGACTGACAACATATTTCATGTTATTCTCCGTGAATTTAGTGTAAACAAGTAGTGATCCTTTTGAATCTACTAATTTCTGGACATCATTAAACGCATGAGATAATTATTCAATTAATTTATTGTGTTTCCTACACATGCCCAATGAAAGTACAACAATAGAAGAAAACACCGTAAAAAGTTTGGTAACCTCATAAAACCTTCACCTTAGAAACATCAGACAACTTTTTATGTCCAACTGTAAAAGCCAACATCTGATCGGTCACCGTTAATGTATATCGCCAATTTTCAGTGAATTTTACTTGTCACCAAACTATTTTTTGTAATAATTTGCTTCATCGTAGATAAAACAAGACCAAAACCATCTACTTTTAACGAAATTTAATTTCTCAACATTTCAATTGCAAATTTATTTTATTTTTTTGGTCTTTCTTTAAAAAACTTTACGCTCACCTGGTTGTTTTCCAGAGATAAGAGCAGACATCACCATGTTGGCAAAATAACTTTGAAGACAGTTTATCTGAAAAATCAAATAAGGGTGATACTTTCTGGGGCTTGATACTGCCGTCGATCAAAGTCCGAACAGAAATGAGGTTGATTGGAATTGTGACGTGAAATAAAGGAGACTTGGGCTGAAGTCATAAGAATCATTTAGTTACATCACAAGATGGTGATGTTGCATTCCAAAACTGTTTAGATTTGAAAATGTACAAGTTGAAACTTCTGCCTGTTTTAGATGATTTTTAAGCTTTTTTTTTTAATTATAAGCATTCGTAATAAAGTTTGATGCAGTGGTCAGATGCAGCTTTGTTGTCTTTGTATTTTTATGACACAAGCGTGGAAGGGAAGAGCAGAACACATGGAAAACACAGTGGCTGCTAACATCATGCAAAATAAAACATTGTAAACGGTTAATATTAAGAAAATTTAAACTATTATTCCATCTATTCCCTAATTACTGCCATGTAAATACCATGGAGTTGATAGTGTTGTGCATAAAGAGATAATGCAGACAGACATTTATTATTATTCATTCATATTATTATCTATGACCTGAGACATGATCGTCAATGTTTCTTCAGACAGTAAACCAACATACATGAGAACTTTGATCTCAAAGGAACAACCTGGGTTGAAAGGGGAAATTCAAGGGGTGTATTTTGTGTGGTTGTGTTGTTCTGTTATTCTAAACACTGGGCAAAAAGAGCAAGAATCCCAAATATCCGTTTTTTTTTTTTTTGTCTAGAATACGGACATTTCTGGTGCATATCCTGAGTTTTGCTGATATGCACAGTATCTGGTCAAATATTAACCGAATATACATCACGAAGACAATATGTTTTACTTGGATAGAAACAATATTTTGATCTTGCCATGTATGTGTTCCGTAAATGTCCTCAGGGCGAAAACACCCAGAATCCCTAAATATATGTTTTTGGATTCGATCTAGAATACGGACATCTCTGGTGCAAATCCTGAATTTTGCTAATTTGCACTATGTCTAGGCAAATATTAACCCAGTATGCAACATGAGGACAAAATATTGTATTGGGATATGGGCAGTATTTCAAATTTTGCCATGTATGTGTTTTAATATGATTTATATTAGGTCATATCTACTCATAGTATTTTAGTCCAAAACTCATTATGTGAATGAAATTTCTGCATGTGTCATATATTGATTGCATATATCCCTCAAAGCCATATACTGACTTTGGAACCACTAAAAAATATAGACAATATCCAATGCATATGTAAGGTTTTGTTGACATGAGCTTTATGTAATCTAATATGGATGAAGTTTACATAGCCTTGTCATATACAAAGTCCGAATATGACATGATGCACAATATCAAAATATAACGACACTCTAATTTGAGGAGAATAATGGCAATATGTGTATCATATTTCAATATCTATTCAGTGTTACCTATGCCAAACCTGGGCCTGGTTTGGTTAATATGCCTTTAGGCAGAGGTGGGACCAAGTCATTATTTTGGAAGTCACAAGTAAGTCTCAAGTGTTTGCCCTCAAGTCCCGAGTCAAGTCCCAAGTCTCGCTCACCTACTCTCAAGTCAAGTCCAAAGTCCTACCACTTGAGTTTCGAGTCTTTTCGAGTCCTTTCAACATCACATTATATTTACACAGATGTTTGCTTTTAAGATCAATAATTATTAATCCAGCACTGTCAAAAAGTGCAGAAAACTCTTGTTTTCCACAATAGACAGGGGGAGGTTGCAATCAATGATCAACTCAGCCAGTATTGCATTGGTGATGGATGTCTGCTGTGGATGACTTGTGCTGTAACGCCCTACACGACTGTCCAGGAACTGTGAGATTGAAGGCTGTTGTGGTTCATTTATGATGCTTTTTTCATCTGGTATTCTTCAAATCTGTAGGTATACATATAAAACAGAAAATCCCTTATAGCAACACATGAATTATATTTAAAACAAATTTGTATTACTCATATCATCACTTATCATTCTATTAATATTAATTGTATTGTGTACTATATGAGCGGGTGTGGTGCAACATTACATTACCTTTGCTGCTTTATCAGATTACAGCATTGGTCATTTAATGTAAAACTTATTTCAAATTAAAAGGATAGTTTGGGATTTGTGAAATGGAGTATCAAGGAAAGGTGGTGGCCATCTATTGTGTAAAGGTTGTTGGGGGCCACTTTGTTCAGCAACAATGATTGTATTGGTTAAAAACATCTTGCTGAATGCTACAAACACATTAACAGTTTCTTGCCTTGAAGTACATAAGTTGACTTTAAAAGTACAGCATGCACACTGGCTGGAAATTCTTTTCAATGGAAAGAAAGATGCATATGAACATGGTACATCATTGGTTTCCCACATTGTGCAATTACTGTTCTGCCCAAAATGCCACTTATCCCCATACTCTTTGAACCAATTTACGTTTGTTACTACATGTTGGACCTTTGTCAAACATTCATATCTCCACATCTCTCCTGGGCACAACTGAAGGTAACATAATTACTGAAGTGTGCTATATATATACTCTTCTAGAAGGTTTTATATATACTTTATTACATGGATTAAAGTAAATTCAATTTAGATATTGAGACAAACTAAAAGGTCATTTGATACATATTCTATCATAAGATTTTAATCATTCTCACTTTGATTAATATGTTCTTATGTTATACTGATTAATCAAACTCAGCACCAGTAAAAAGTGAAAATGTGGGGGGGTGCACAAAAAAACACAAATTCCTTCTGCCAATTCCAAATAGCTTTGCATCTCAGTCTTCCATCAACATTTATCACGAGTCAGAAAATATGGCTGAGTCGTTCAACCTGAAGTTGACTTATCAAATGTCCTATGCCAAATACTTACTAGTTGATAAGGTTTATTATTTGCAAAAATATTCAAAATAAAAAAGACAAATTATCCAAAGATAATAAAAACAAAAGAAAGTTTTTTTTTGTCTTTTGTCAGGCATTTGAAGCAGATTTCCTTTTATCTTGAGTTGATCGACCCGGTTGACATCAAGCAGTGAAGAATGCTTGTCATCCCCTTCTTATTGTATGTCTAATGAGGGCGTAGTGAGCCTAAAGAATCAAGAAGAATCAAGAATCAGTTTATTTATATAGCGCCAATTTACAACAGGTGTCGTCTCAAGGCACTTCACAAAAAATCAATTAAAATCAAGGATACATTCTAACAAATCAATTTGAAAAAGTTTTCAATCTAAGGAACCCCAGCAGATTGCATCGAGTCATTGACTTGCAGCATTCACTCCTCTGGAATCAGCAGGCAGAAACAATGGCTTGTGTTGTCGTTGACTTTACAGCAATCCCTCATACTGAGCATGCATGTAGCGACAGT
>JAVLVB010000169.1:325817-338385 GCA_032876305.1 Orestias chungarensis | reverse complement strand
CTCCTCTAAAAGTTGCACATGCACCGTATTTCCTCTAAAAGTTGCACATACGCAGTAGCCTCTCTAAAAGTTGCACATGCGCAGTAGCTCCTCTATAAGTTGCAAATGCGCAGTAGCTCCTCTAAAAGTTGCACGTGCGCAGTAGCGCCTCTAAAAGTTGCACGTGCGCAGTAGCTCCTCTAAAAGTTGCACATGCGCAGTAGCTCCTCTTCAACGCAAAAGAGTTGATCATGCTGGGCCCAGAGCTCCTCCCACCACAGCACTGACACACTCGGCTGTTATAAAGTTTGACCGACGGAGGAACTGGAAGGAAGATGTACTTATTTATATCTTTCTAGAATAATTATTCTTGGCTCAAAGGCCTTCGTGACGTTAAACCTTTATTCTGAAACTTCTTTTGCGGAACCGGAAGCGTTTCATTTCGTTCCGGTAGGAACTCTTCTCCGTGTGAGGAAGGTTCCGACTTGTGCGAAATGGCCCAGGAACAACTGCTTCTCGGCCTCAGTGACGGTGAGCTGGACCCAAGGAAATATCGGTCTTCATTTCTCACGAACAAAGTCGGCGGTGTGCCGGACTGGCCATCGACTGTCAGCCGCCCGTCTCCCCGCTGTCGTCGCTGCAGCGCGCCGTTAGCCCACGTGGTCCAGGTATACTGCCCCGTGCAGGGCTCCCCTCACCACAGGAACCTCCACCTGTTTGCCTGCTGCCAGTCTGTTTGTAGCGGGCTGGCAGACAGTTGGACGGTGCTCCGCTCCCAGTGGCTGGAGGCCCCCAAGCAGTCCTTTCTGCCCGGAGCGGCGGTTCCGTCGGCCACAGATTGGTGCGAGTCTGCAGAAGATTGGGGGATGGAGGGAGACCAAGGTGATCCTGGGGGTGGAGGAGGCGATGAGCTTCATGAACTATCTGGAGATTTGCAAACAGGTGGGCGTCTCTGGGTTCTGTTTTAATTTTCTGCTCCTTGGACATTTAATGTCTATAAAGGGTTAAATGATGAATGGTTTATAAGTAAAAGTTACTTGTAGGGCCCTAAGGTTTGTTTTGAAAGCATTATTTAGTTTCCTGGTTACTATTTTCTATATGGAGGATTAGACTATATTTAGTTTACATAGCACTTTACACTATAGCCAAATTCATCAACACATGCATAAGTAGGCAACGTGGGGAAATGTGCCTTGCCTAGGGGTTCATCGACATGGGCAGATGGAATTTAACCTGCAACCTGCCTGTTTGCAAGATGACTACTCACTGTGCCACAACCACCCCCACTACTTAATGTACTTCAATGTAGTTCCACTTTTTTAACGCAAAATGATGAGACATAATCTCAAGGAACATGACAAGACCTCCATCCATCTACACTGAAACATCTCCTACAGTCTGATCCATCTCCAGCCCTCACAGGGTTTGTCTAAACTGGATGAAAACAACCATGTGCACACACACCCCAACTCCCAAGAGAAATTCAGAGAGATCAATTATCCCAATAGTCATTCTTTTCGGCCAAGGCAGGAAGCCAGAGTACCTGGTGAGAACCCACTCATGCACTGGAATACATGCAAACTCCATGCATGTATTCAGTTAAGTTTGTTTACTGTGGCGATTCACATGCCTCAAAACATAGAAAGCCATGTAGATTATCTGGTAATGTACTCAAAGTGCGTCTCAGTAGTTTGATCTTAGTTCTGTGTTTTATACTTTGTCAAACATTGTCTGTTTTTCCCCTCAGTGGGTTCTGGTCAGACGGATGTCAGCTCGAGCCTTCAGCAACTCAGTCTGGTGGAATCTAAAAACATCCCCGTCTTTTGTCCATACTTCATCAGCGTGGTGGAGGAGTCAGAACTGTATGGGGAAGACCATGAACTGGAGCACGCTCAGGAGCTTCTGAGAGATTACGAGAACAGGGAGGGCACGATAGTGGCGCCACCAGGGGAGAGCGGTGGTGGCGGGGAGGAGGAGTACGAGAAGACCACAGCCAGACACGGAGATGCTGTTTTCTTCAGGTTCACGAAGACAGTGTCAGTGTGTCCACAGCAGATCCTGCGTTACTACCGTCACAGTGCGCCGCTCTTCATCTCCAAGCCGCCGTCGACAATGAGTCAGCTGGTTTCAGCGTGCGGCTCCTGTGGAGGACCCAGGAGTTTCGAGCTGCAGCTGATGCCTGCTTTGGTAAGCCTGTTGCAAAGGACAGACGGCGGCTCAGAGAATGAGCTGGAATTTGGAACCGTTTTGGTTTATACTTGCGCAAACAGCTGCTGGACTGCTGGATCAGGATGTCTCCTGGAGGAGTTCTGTTTTGTTCAGTCAGACCCAGATCAGCAACTCTTTAAATGACTGATGCACCGACGAAAGTGAATATGAAAACAAACATATTACATTGGAGAACTCAAACTTTATAAGGATACTAAGAGCTGTGTTTTTGGTTGTCGCATCGTCAATAAATCTTCAAGTACAACACCTAAACATTTCTCTAACCCTAAAAATGACGGTGGACATATGCAAGCAAGAACGGAGACACGTTTATCTTTTAACTATTTAGCTCACCTTTACTTCAGCTTTACAATACAGTTCAGTGTCTTAAAGGTCAGATCAGCATTACTATCAACTAAAAGACAATAAAATAAAGCCTTTAAAATGGTAACATGGCAAAGTTTTCCTGGATCCAATCAAAGTATATAAAATGTTCTTTCTAAAAATGGCAGAAATTTGTTCTGAAATTAGTTTTGTGTGAGTTTAACATCTGTAATGACAAAGTCAGATTACAGTCATCTTTAGTTTGTCCAATTCAGTCATACAATGTGAAAATATTTAGTTTATCTTTAAGGGACAAGCTAAAATTCCTGAGAAATATGGGGCAAGAACCCCGAGTCAAATAAAAAACACAAACTTGTCAAAGGCTACTGATTGGTTTCAAGGCACTGAAAGATCCGTTTGGAGCAGTTTGTCTAAAAAAGAAAAACAAATAGAAAAATCTTCTGACACTACTGAGGGTCTCCATGGAAGGTTCTGGAGGGGTTGCTGGACTTGTGCTACCAGTTGTACTGGTGAAACTGGTCAGACTGCACACAGCTGCTCAATGTACCAATGTCTCTGTCGATGATCTCGTTCACTGTAACGGGAAACAAAGTTTATTATAAGACTTTAGAGATGAACTCTAAGGGGGAATTGCTGATTGGTTTAGTGTTCAAACAATTACGTTTTATAATTCGACAAAAGACTATTTAAGACCTTATACAGCTCCATACGTTTTTTTGGCGGAATTTTGTAAAACCAACAAGTTCTTTTAATTTATCTTTATTGTTTAATAATTAAAAATCGCCATTTTGAATATCCTTAAAATAGGTGAACTATGCCAAAAATGGTGAATCTTAAGTTCGTCATGTAACTAGAAAAAATAGAACTGGTTTCAAAGTCCTGCAGAGTAAGCCAGCTGTGGGTGAAGGACCCGTGCTTTAGCCATGTGCAAAGAAGTAGCTAAAAAGGACTAAATTTGTCCACTATGAAATATTTGAAAACTAAATAATAAACTGACACTTGTTTGGTTTCCCTACACCCAACTATCATTTTGTTTTTCAGGAGGGACTTGAACATTCATAATAGTAGATCATGAAGCATTATGGGGATAACTATGAAGAAGAATTGAAGCACTAGCATATTTGATCAATACAGTTTACCAATAAAAAAAGTATACATGTACGTAAGCTTCTAAATACATTTTTGAATCGTGCATCATATCTTCACAGTAAACATTGGGTTTTAACAGCATTATATTCTTGTGTAAATTCCAGCTTTATATTGTAGAGTGCACAACCACATGGTGCCAGACATGGCCATGAAGATTTTCATCTGATCATTTGGTTGTCAACATGTTTGCAGGTGGAGTTCATTTATAACGAGTGAGCAAATTTGTGTTCAGGGTCTCGACTCTTGCTGTGCTAGCTTGGTTCTTGGTGGGCTGGCTTAATGTTTTTTTTTTGATGTTTGCACTAAGCCACAAGACCAATCTGCCTGTGCCAGCGTATTTATAGCATTTGAAACCTGAAGCTCGACAGGGAAACGCAAACCTAAAACGTCCAGATAAAATAGTGCTAAATGTTTATATTAAAACATATTTCGATTGATTTTGAGTTATTGTGATAATGAGGCATCCCAGTTGTACCTAAATCTGGCATTTACAGCTTATGACCTGAGTTTGATTTGGATGTGTCGAGCAATATGAAGCGCAGAGTCCTCAAAAATGTACATTAATTTGCCCCAATTTACTAAAATATAGCAAATAACTTATGCTTTTGTTTAATTAATACAATACTAGGAAAACGGACAAAAATGTAAGTTACAATATGATACTTGGGGCGATGTACAATGTGAACATGTCTGTACGTGCTGCGGTAATTCTATGAACAAAAGTTGCTACCACGGCCCAGTAAATAGGGGTTCCCAAATGGGAGACAAGCAGCTGCTAAGATAAGTCTAAGTGAGTAGCAGGCTGGGAAGTAAGGTTGCTGTCAGGGTTCAGGAGGACAGCTGCAGCCAACCAGCACAGCACCAACATAATCCTTCAGCATATATCACACAAGTAAACGGTAGGCTATGATTATGGCTAATATCCCTTCAGACCACAAACAGATCTAACCAGTAGACATTATTAGACCCAAAGGGAATTAAGAGTTATTTAATTAGAGTTTATAATATTCCAGCTTATTCCAAAAGAGTCATTGTAGATGCTGATGGGTGTGAGCAGGAAGGAGCGGTCTGTATTATAGCAAATAATCCTCCACTTAGCCTCCAAAGATGACAATATGAATCTCTACAGGGAAATGTTTTGGAAGAAAGTGAAGCAAACAATCCCTGAGACTTTTCAAAACCACAAGCACATTAAGAGAGACTATACGTTTGTAGATATTTGGTTTTTACAAGTTAAAAGAGCTACCACGCCCCGTTGAAACAAAAAGCTGTAATTCAATTATTGGAATATGCTTAAATATTTTCCTTTAGAGAAAATTGGTTTGTGTGCAAAAAGGAAGAACTAAGCTGTTTGAAAATGTGTGGGACTCCTTAAGCAGCAACACCAGCTCTATAGTTAAAATAGATGAGGGTGATAATATGGAACAAACATCCGGAAACCTTGCAGACCCTTGTCGTCTAAAAAGATATTACATACATCTGGGAATCATCAGTTTTATTTTCATTTGTTTTTGCTGATTTTTTTTGTTATGACAACACTGTGTCCAAAAACAAAAAGGATTGAAGGAAATGATGCATTGGAATTATAAGTCTATACATGTTTTTGGGGAAAAGTTTAATAAATAAAATGCCTTTTCTAAAAATCTGCTCTAAAATGTATGTAAGGATCACCGTTTCCTGGTAACATTTACAGAAAAGGTTCAACACTACACAAATACGAGATGATAAAGTAAAGATTTTAACATCTCTTTGGTATGGCTATCAAAACTAAGAGCTGTATCCATTTAATCCTCTAGGTTAGGGGGATAAGGGGGGTACAAACAGTTGAGACCGAATAAATTCAACGTGGATTTACATTTAATAACATTACAATGATTTTCTTTGTACTTGTGGTAGCAGCCATAGTATTAATGGTATCAGTGGTAAGTGATAAAAAAAGCTAAATAATGGACATTCTACTTGTGCACACAAGCCTAAACACTTTTTTCCTACGACCCTTCAATTTGCATTATTTGTATTTTTTTCCCCCTAAGTCTGGTCTGGTGCGCTGTTTTCATGTAATATGTTGGTGGAGGGGGTTATTATATAAATATTATTACTAATATTACTTTTATTAACAACATGTCCTTTTTTTTCCCCTTTAACATAGAACGTACAACCATATCTTCTTTTTCTGTTTTTCTGTCTAGGAAAAGAAATTGATTTAGATTTTTTATAGGTTCTGAAGTTTGCTAGTGTTTTGATTAGCTTCTTACCATCATCCAGTGTGATTTCCTGGAATCCTAGGATAGGCTGCTCCTTTGGTTCTTGCTTGACATCTAGGACTTCTCTTTGGTTGTGCAGCAGGAACTCTTTGTGAGGGTCAACAGAGCTTTTCAAAATATTCTTGGAACTTTCAGAGTCTTTCCTTGGAGGAACACCAGCCGAAAAGTTATGGGTGATGTCTATAGTTTGGATAGGGGGAGAAGGCACCTGTGCATTAACTGTACCCATCTGAGCAGATATCAAACTTTGATTTGGAAGTGCATTTATGGTCGGACATGGCACTGAAGATACCAGAGGAAACAATGATGCCTGGAGGGAAAGAGTGAAAGCAGAATTCTGTAAGAGTGGGCTGTTGGTTGGATCATATGCTACATCTTGTCTGAGTGCAGCATCGAGTGTGGATGAGTGGCTAGGGTCTCGACAGACTATATGCTCGAATCCCCAGTGCTCCTGCTTAACTGCCGGAGCCGAACGAGGGGGACCTCTGATTCCAGGCAGGTAAGTGAAACTCTGCATCAGGCTTCTTCTTCTCTTTCCATTTGAGACATAGAACTGGACTTGTACAGGAGATGTTGTCCTCTTAATATAAGGGGGGACCTCCACCACAATCCTTGACTATAACAAAAAACACGTTAATATGCTGGGAGATCCGAATGTAGGACATGGTCATATTGTCAAGAAGTCTCGTTCATCTTATAATCAAGATAGAAAACTGTTCTGTACTGCAAACCTCTCTAAACACTTATAGATGCTATAAATATCTTTTAACCTTCTTGCTAATACAACTATCTAAATGAATCCGATTTTTCACTTACTTCTTTCCTTTTGTCAGACAGAATTTTGGCATCCACTTCCCAAAGTGATCTTCCATCTGAAAGTTTGATCCATTTACAAACATTGATATATCTAAAAGACATTACGTAAACATAGTCGTTTAAGAACATAAAAGGATCTTACCAGGCCCTTTTTCGATGAAAACAACTTTAGATTCTGCTGACATGTTGGACCCAATGATGAGCAGCTCGTCTCCTCCCTCCATAGAGCAGCTGGCTGGACTAAAGGCCTCCACCTGGGGAAGGTCCTGGCCCGATCGCTGGGCTTAAAAGCAACAACTTGGTTTTAAAATCTAAACTTTCCTATGTTTCCTAACGCTTTTACCACTAACAAGTGCAGCAGCTCTATTTTCAAAAAAATTATTCAGCGCCAAGATAAATGCCTACTTTTGAACATCTGTGAGAATGTTTTTAAACATTCAGTGGACTCCAACATCCTGTGAAACATTTTAAACCTCCTTTGGAATTATGTAATTACAGTAAAGAATTTAATTTAGAGTTTATAATTTGCATTTAATATCCAAATTGTGATCCCGTAAGATTTTTCATTTTAATAAGGGCCTCGGTTGCTAAATGCACTTTTAAGGATCTGGAGTAACGGATCAGATTCTCTTTATAGTTTACGTTCTCATTTAAAATCAGACTAGAATAAATTATATTTCTTTGTCTATAATTTCACCAATTAAATGTTTTAGTTTTAAGTTTACTGTAATGAATGAATCCTCAGTTAAATAAGAACATTTATTGCTAAAGAAAGAAAAAAAACAAAGCCATCAGCTGAGCTTTACCAAATGTGTTAAAAGCATAGTCATGTTGCTGTAAGCTCATACTTCTGGATTTGTTGAATAAAAAATTAAAAAAAGTCAAAACATCTGGTTTTAACTACAGATATACTCCACTCACAACACTCCACAGGAATGGATGCGGTCTGCAGCCAAAGCATCTCTTCCTCCTGCCGAGGCACAGACACTCGAAACACAACTCTGACCCGTGTGTTCTTCCGCCCAATATCCGCCTCCCCTTTCTTCAGCTCGATGTCAGCATTCCGCAGCTTCAGGATGCCAGCACAGTCGATACTAATAAAAAAAAAAAAAAAAAAGAGATCCAAATGTGTGGCGTTTTCGAACCTTTCAGGTTTTTCTCATTTCAAGAGACGATAAACTGACCTTTGGCAGAAATTGGAAACTGTCTGAGCTCATACATTGACTCGTCCAGAATCCAGACAAAAATTTGGCTAAAAGAACCCACAATAACCCGAACCCTCTCAAACTCAGCAAGTGTGTCCATTAATACCCGTTTTTGTACAGTTTTTCTCATTTTTAATTATCGTGTGTACTAGAAACAAATTGATAGTTGAATGCTGAAAAAAAACATTTTGTAGGTTTGAGATATATATATATATATATATATATATATATATATATATATATATATATATATATATATATTTAAAGCTACAACTCCTATAATTGTTGCAAAGAGATAGCTTTTTCTTCATACATTAGTTAAAACACAACACCTACTGCTTATAATCAAGGTGATGTTTACAACATCTGGAAGCTAAATACTGTTTTGGAGTTTTAGGCCAACCTAAACGAGGAAAAATACACCATATTTAGTGTGATGGGGATGTCGCTGGTACCTGGTAGACATATCACTTTCAGGAAGCAAAGAGATCTCCAGCACTTTGGTACCACTCATTATTTTCTCCTGGCAGATGGTGTTAACCGTTTTTCCAGTAACTCGATGGACTTGATAGAAGAAGTGAGGACGGATGCATCTGTCATCTGCAGTGCCAATAAACACCAGCAGGCGAACTGGCTGCTCATTGTATCCATTCAACTGCATTGGGAAAAACAACATCTGGTGAATAAAAGCCAACTGTTCATTTATCTCTACTATTCTCATGTTCGGTTTGACCTTTAACATCCTGACTTCAAGTTGCTGTCCTGTGTTCAGAGTTTATTGGTGACAGGCAACCAAAGCCGTTACTTGTGCACGATTCAGTAACTTTCTAACCGATGTAGAATTTGGGTAATTGTAGTGACCAATATTACACACTCTGGACGAACGGACCTTGAAACAGAGCTGTTTGTAGACACTGTCTGTACAAAAGGTACAAATAATAATCAACTACTGGCAAAAACAATTTGCATCTTTATCAGGTAATAACTATGCTTTTCTTTTTTTTTCTTATTGTATAAAATCATTTTTGTCTTCTTAACCATTTCATTCTTACAAACTAAAATCTCATACTATTTAGGAAATAAATTGCGCTGTCAAATCCTATTGAAATGAAACAAAACATGCAAATCATACTTTGACAACCGGATGTCCTCCAGCAGCTGCCTTGATGGATCCTCTGCTCCCCTCTGTCTCATAATGCGCTCTATGATAGCACCTTGGCTCTATCTCCAACTTTAATTCAATATGATCATACTGATTTGGTAGAGGCCAATCCAAGGGAGGGGATGATAAGGCCCTGTAGAAAAACACATCAAAAAATTGGAGTTCCCCAAAGCAATTAATACTCTGTTTTTTAAATTTGAGCTTAAACCATAGACCGCTTGTACTCTAATAAAATATTGGTTTTCAAGTTTCTGCCTCATTGAACAATGGACTTTCTTAAACTACGTGCTAATAGTGACTAGTAATCACAAATTTTTTGTTTCAAAAGGAACTAACAACATTCAAATATTTATAAGTGGCCCAGTTAAGCTGATTCTTATTTTATGCACTGTATTCACTATAAAGGGCATCATGGTTTCAAAAGTAAAATTACTAAACGGTTTCCTCAAAGCCTCACTGGAAAAAAATAAATAAGGAAACAGATTGGTTCGCAAAACCTTAAAAACATAAAAGCTAACCTGAACAAAGGTGCATTTCCAAGTTTAGGCTTGTTCCAGCTGTATTGGGAAGGCACTTGAAGGAAGAGCTCAGCAAGATCTGCTTTGTCTTGGCCCTCGTCTCCAGGACAATCCTGGTAGGTATCCAGGCCAAGATCTCCCTGACCCATCAAGAGGCCAAGGTGGCTACTGGATGTCCTCCTGGTTTTTGAAGGAACATCAAGCTCCTGGCATCCTGAAGTAAGAAGGGTTTCAAGGGCAGTGGCAGGGTTTCCCACCCACGTGACATCTGTCACACTACCCAGAGGAGAGGTGCCTGGCGTGGGACTGGCCGAGTGATGAGGAGAGGGTGAGCGAGCGTGGGGCTCAGCACCACAGTGCCGTCTCTTCCCACAGGGGGATGTTGGCCTGGATGACGGCCTGTGAGAGAAACATTGTAAAAATAATTTTATTAGTCCCACATATTTTCTGTTATAAAATATGACCCTTGCTCAGTAAACTAAATCAAATGATGGTCTGTAGGTTTTATAGCATGTTTCAGTTTATTTATATAGCGCCAATTTACAACAGGTGTTGTCTCAAGGCACTACACAGAACATCAATTAAAATCCAAGATACATCATAACAAATCAATTTGAAAAAGTTTCCCATCTAAGGAACCCCAGCAGATTCATGGAGTCATTGACTTGCAGCATTCACTCCTCTGGAATCAGCAGACCTAAACAATGGCTTGTGTTGTCGTTGACTTTACAGCAATCCCTCATACTGAGCATGCATGTAGCGACAGCGGAGAGGAAAAACTCCCCTTTAACAGGAAGAAACCTCCAGCAGAACCAGGCTCAGTACAAGCAGCCATCTGCCACGACCGACTGGGGGTTTGAGAAGACAGAAAGCTAAATTAGAAGCACAGGATACTGAAATAATAGAGTTTATAGCAGCAGTTGTAAAACGTCACTGGAAGCATCTCAGCCCATGTTCTCATCCAAGAAGCTGTCTCAGCTAACAGAACGCCAGCCCAGGTGTTATTATTATGGAGAGAAGAACACTAAGAGAAAACAAAACGTTAACAAGGTTGAAATAACGGTAACTAAGTAGATTGGACAAAGGAAGAAAGTAGCAGAGAGAGAAGTGGTCAGTTTGTCCTCCAGCAGTCTAAGCCTATAGCAGCATAACTATAGAAAAACTTAAATAACTTAACCCTATAGAGTGAGACATGAAGAAGGTAGAGCAAAGGAGAACCGTCTGTCAAGACTGAGTTCCTCCCCGAACCGGATTAGGCTGTCTTCTCTACCTCTTCCTAACTATAAACTTTATCAAACAGGAAGGTTTTAAGCCTAGATTTGAAACTAGACAGGGTGTCTGCCTCACGGACTAAAGCTGGAAGCTGGTTCCACAGGAGAGGAGCCTGATAACTGAAAGATCTACCTCCCATTGTGCTTTTAGAGATTCTAGGAACCACCAGAAAACCTGCAGTCTGAGAGCGAAGTGCTCTGTTAGGGACATAAGGAGTAATCAGATCTCTGATATACGATGGAGCTTTATTAGTAAGGGCTTTATATGTCAAAAGAAGAATCTTAAAATCTATTCTAAGTTTGACAGGGAGCCAATGAAGGGAAGCTAAAATAGGGGAGATATGATCTCTCTTTTTAAGTTTCATCAGAACTCTTTCTGCAGCATTTTGGACCAACTGTAGACTTTTAACTGCATTTTGTGAACTTCCTGCTACTAAAGAGTTACAATAGTCCAGCCTTGAAGTAACAAATGCATGGATTCGTTTTTCAGCATCTGTCCTAGAGAGAATATTTCTAATTTTTGCTATATTCCTAAAATGAAAAAAAGGAAATGTTACAGACCTGTTTTATATGAGACTTCAAAGATATTTCCAGATAAAAAATAACACCAAGGTTCTTTACATTGTCACCAGATGCCAACCTGATTCTATCCAGGTCAAGTGGCTGACTAAGCAATTTCTTTTTTAGAGGTTCTGGTCCAAAGATAACAACTTTTGTCTTTTCAGAGTTCAAGAGCAGAAAGTTTAAAGTTATCCACATTTTTATGTCATCTAGACATGCCTGTAATCTACCAAACTGGGATCTACCAATAGGGAGCATGTATATAGTAAATAGAATTGGGCCAAGTACAGAACCCTTTGGTACTCCACAAGTAACCTTACAATGCGGAGAAGATTTGTCATTTAGATGAACAAACTGGGATCTATCAGACAAATACGATTTAAACCAGTCTAGTGCTGTTCCCTTGATCCCCACAGTGTGTTCGAGTCTTTCAATGAGGGTATTGTGATTGTGTCAAAAGCAGCACTGAGATCTAACAGAACTAGAATAGACACGAGCCCATTTTCTGAGGCCATGAGAATATCATTAGTAACTTTAAGGAGAGCTGTCTCAGTGCTATGATGAGCTCTGAAACCTGACTGAAATTCTTCAAATAGGTCATTATTCCTCAAATGCTCTCTCAGTTGATTAGCAATAATTTTTTCGAGGATTTTAGATAAAAAAGGAAGATTAGATATGGGTCTGTAATTTATTAAGTCTTCTTGATCAAGAGAAGGTTTCTTAAGTAGGGGTTTTATTGCAGCTACCTTAAGAGCCTTTGGTACATAACCATTCACTAATGACAAGTTAATCATTTCCAAAATGGGGGTAATAATAATAGGAAATACTTCTTTAAACAATTTTGTCAGGATTGGATCCAACATACAAGTTGAAGGCTTAGATGAAGAAAGTATTTTGAAAGCTCAGAAGGCTCAACTGGAGCAAAACACTTCAAACAGAGATCAGGCTCCAGCGCCACATTCAGTACCTCATTCCTTACTGAGGTAGTAGTTATGTTTGGTAGGAGGCAATCAATTTTAGTTTTAATAGATTCAATTTTATCAATAAAGAATTCCATAAAGTCATTACTGCTAAGAGTTGGAGGAATGGG
>JAVLVB010000169.1:287625-310872 GCA_032876305.1 Orestias chungarensis | reverse complement strand
ATATACATATATACATATATACATATACATATATACATATACATATATACATATATACATATACATATACATACATACATATACATACACACATATACATACACATATACATACACATATACATACATATACACATATATTTATATATATTTATATTTTTTTATATATATATTTTTTTAATGCACAATAAATAAAGAATGCAAAATAAATTTTTAACCAACAGTTGCTGGGCAGCTGTACAATCTTCGCAACCTTATTTTTAATTTTTGCCTCTGCTTTATTTTACTTTTCTCTTACCAAACCTATATTTGACAGTTTGGGAATTGTTAGTTAAACCTGTTAATTATCAGGCTAGATCAGAGGTCTACAGCCTTTGAGCCTTTTGTGTGCTCAAGTTAGAAACTGTGTCTGAGCCTGGTGGTCTTGGTCTGAACGCTTCTACGCCATTTGCCTGAGGGAAGGAACTGAAACAGTCTGTGTGATGGATGGGAAAGTCCTTTATGTTGCAGGGCACCCTCTTTCTGTATGGTGATATGTAGAGGTCTGACATGGAGGGAAAGCTGCCCCACACAGTCCATGGTCCAGCCGTAATCACCGTCTGTAGAGCCTTCCTCTCAGCAGTTGAGCAGCTGCTGAGTGACACAGTGACACAGGTGCAGAGACGCCCCTCTACCACACAGTAATGGAAGCTCCTCAGGATGGCGTTCTCAAGTCCAGCCTTCTGCAGCTTCCTGAGGACGTAGTGACCCTGGTGGTCCTTCCTGACCAGACAGGAGTTGTCAAACCAGGTAAGAGGATATGTGAACACCCAGATAGGATCTGGAAACCATCTCCACAGCTTCTCTTCCGATGTTCAGCTGAGAAATAGAGAACTTTTCCCTGAAATCCATCACCATCTCCTTGGTCATCTTCAGTTGATGCAGAGGTTATTTTCTCTGCAACACTGCACCAGTTGCTCCACCTCCTCTCTGTATTTGGACTCATCGTTGTTTTTGTTGATCCCATTTACGACAGCTGGGATGTGTGGCAGAGCAGTCATATGTCAGAAGTGTGAACAGGAGGGGTCACAGCACACAACCCTGGGGCAACCCAGTCCTGCTTAACAACACTACTACGTTTGTACAGTTTAAAATCTGCTCCGCTCATATTACATGGTGCATTACAGCTTAGTATAGGGAGTTCATGGGTTATGCAACGGTTACACAGATGATACTGAAGGAAATCACTATAGCTGCACATTGGGGAAGAAAATGTTGAATTTGATAATACACAAGAGAATAAAAAGCCCAGCTACTAATTGCAATGATCAGGGCATCTTAAACTGTGATCAAAGGTAAGAGGATTTCTGGATATGGTCAAAAGTCCAGGACAGCTAAGGGTACATGAATCCCAATGATAAAACAGCAGGAGTAGGATCTTAACAGATGGACAATGTCTTCAGTATTTTGTGGTGATTTATATAACTCCATTACTTTCTCCATACTGGTTTGTAAAAACAAGTGTTTACATTCCCATTGGCATTAGGTCAACGTTGGGCAATAAATGAAAAAGACAAAAAAGGGGAAAAAAATAAAACTAAAATGAGAAAGAAAAAAAAAACAAATAAATTCAACTAATGCAAAAACATAATTTATTTATTACTTTCAAGGACCTCCTATCCTTATGAAGAACAAAAATCTAGCTTGTGCTGCTTACAAGTTACCAATAAATCAGGTTTTAGCCATCACCTGTCACCTTTATGACAAATACTGGACCCAGAATCTAAAATAAAATTACGCCTGTTTAAAGACATGTGTCAGACAGAAAAAGGGGGGAAACATGCACAGTTCTGTATAATACAAAATCCCGGAGCACCTACTTTTATGATAGAATTTCACACAAAATCTTTTCATTGTACGTTCAATTTTGCTTAGTCAAGTTCTTATACCTGATAGATATACATAAAAAATAAAATAAGGACTGAACGTACAAAAACCAAAGTCATTTGAAACTATTTGAAACAGTAAGGCACCGGCAAGGTTTATACGTTCTAAAGAAAGCAATTAAATGAACTAATCGATCTGTCTGCTAACTGTGAACACAACTCATTTCCAATACCGTAAAAAGAAACTTAGCATTAAGGTCACCTGCCTTTGCTCCAGCTAAGTGAATCAATTGATCCCACCGGGGAAATAACGGCTCAGAAGTTGGATTTCAGCAAACGTCGACAGAGCTGACACACTCTAAAAAGTAGCAAGAGAAAAGTAAGAGACCTCTCCGCCACAACTTTGAAAGGAAGTTCTATTCGCGTCACCAGTTCAGTGAAGCAGAAGTCCGTTTATCTTCCGTTTTAACTTAGAGGATCTCTCCTCAGACCTCTGCTTGTTTTAGAGGTGTGGCTGGATTTTGCTACTCGCCATTGATCCCCACAGTCGAGTCTGGGGTTTCCGTTTCCTGCGTGATTTCAAAATGCAGCTTCTTGCGCCTCCCTTCCTCAAAGCTGTCGCTTGGCTTTTCATGCCTCTTCCTTTTGCAAACTAATCCAGAATCTTCTTCGCCAATGCGACCCTCCGGTACACCCATCACTCGCAGGCTGACAATAGCGGAAGCTTGCTCTGCAAACTTTTTGGATTTCTCCCTGTTAAAAATAGAAACACACAAAGTCTAAATGAAATAAAAAATGATTCAACACTTACAGGCTGCTTTCCAGTCTAAACAGCTTTTATGTTTAGTTTTAAAAGACAAGTAATGATTTCCAATAAATGTATTTTTTTCAATCTGAGAGGTCGCAATTCTGTACATATAATGAAAAAATGTATTAACACAAATAATCACAGAATGAATTAAACAAAAAAACATTGAAAAAGTGGGTTAAAATCAGCACCAAAAAGCCTTGGTGCTGATTTGTTTAGGTTTATGGGAATTAAGTACATTTTGATATACATTAAAAGTTGGAAGCGCTAATGGGATACAAGTTTACATTTTTATTACATTGAATTTGTTGTGTCAAAGATAATTTAATCATTTGAACTTTCTTGGTTTAGACAAACAGTCCTTTATCTACACCACATTTTACATCAATAACACCAGAACACTTGCCTTTTTCCAGGCAACTTTAACAAACAAGTGGGCCCAAGTCTGCTTTTGAGGAAAACTACCTGGATTTCCGTGGTCTCCATTTACTATGAACTTATAAAGCAAAAAAACTGGTGTTATTAAAGGACAAATGTGTGTTACATATTGTCGATTGTAGTAAAATGTATGTTTTGTCAGAAATTGAACATTTGATTGATTGTGTTACATTTTGTAAATGTAACACTAAATTATACCAAGAGCCACAAATGGCTTCCAGACCATACCATAGACCGTAGGAGTCACCAATTTTTTTTGCAACCGAGAGCTACTTCATGGGCTACTAAATTGATATGACCACGTGCACCACGTTGGTGACCCCTGCCATAGACACACTAATCTACATCTAAGACCTGCGGAAAACTTGGTAGGTGGAACAACAGAAATGAAAACAAATGTAAATACTTCGATTATATTGGGTAATATTTTGAAAGTTAATTCTTTTGTTATAATATCGTTAGAAACTACTTGCAAATTCATTGTTGCATATGCAGAAGCATGTGAAGTGTGTCTAGATACTGGGTGTAATCCTGCTACTAAAATATGCTCCTTCTAATTTGTTTGTGGTTTCACGTCAAGCAAAATGTCAACAGCCAAATAAGGTAGGAAGGACAGGGGAGGTAGGGCTGCACGATGTATAGAATATACTCGACGTATAGTGAGTTTTTCAATTGATAATGGTTAAAATGGCTCTGTTGCAACATCAAGTATCATTTATCATTGACATATTAAGCTTTTTGCATCTAATTCACCATGAGTTTTGTTTATCCCATACACTACAAATGCATCACTCCCCCCTCCCTACCTGAAAAAGTCTGTCTGACTGGCAGAGCGGCGCATGCTCACATAGACCTTCAGTTATAAAAAAAGAATATGGGGACAGTGTGAGAGCGGGAAATTAGATGGAGTGCCAAGAAATGATTCGGAAGACAAACAGCACCAAACTAACTACAGTTTGTGAATTAGATTTTGCGATAATTTGAAAAACGTTTGTTAAACCCACCGCCATTAAAAGGAGCAGTACGAGTTTATTTCCCTACCTAAAAAGTCATCCACTGCAATCTTTGTTGTAAACTCTGCATGTTATTGTCTCTCCACCCAAAATTAAACGTTTAATAAACCATCTGTGAAACAGATGACCCTCACATCTTCGTTTGCCAAAGGCATTCTGTACAAAAATAATCAAAGAAAGAAGCTGACGGACTGAACATGCCTGCAGTGTTTTGGCCATAAGCTGAAACTTGAAATTGGGGAGCATGTTTTAAAGTTATTTCTTGTTTTATATAGAATATAATCTGATTATCAGTAGATTTAGGTAGGATTGAATTTGATTTCCCGTTAGATAAACCTCAAAATAAATTTAAATGTTCCATTTTACTTAAATCTTTTTGAGTTTTCATACCTCGGGAAAATTTGGTATTCTGTTTTTCATTTGTGTTATGAATCTGCATCTTTCTAATTTGGACAGTTTTTGTTCATTTAAAACACATTAGCAAATAACTTCAGTTTCAGCCAATTTATATTTCCTCCAGGATTCTTCCATGGTGGACAATGTTTGCTACTGAAATCTTGGTTATTAAAGGTTTAGTGTTGACCAAAAAAAGTGTTTTGTATGAAACTAATGGTTACAGTAAAGTATTTACATTTATTCAGATTTTGTATTTAGATGAATAAAAACACAAATATATATATAAAATTAAATTATCAATCATATAAAAGTATCGTGATACATATTATGTATCGTGATATAGAAAAATATCGGGATTTTTGATTTTCCTCATATTGCTCAGCTCTAGGAGAGGGACAATCTTTATTTAGAAAGAGTATTTACATCTAACATAACAGATCATTCTGGATCCATTCACAGATTTGTTTCCTCTATTCCTTGAGTACCGTATGTAAGTAGTAACAGTCATGAATAAATTAAAATACTCTAAAAAGAACCATTAAACAAAAAATGTATTCTCTATCGGAAATGTGTTTTTTTTATTTAAAATAATCTTAGGGCCCTCCCCATATTAATTACCACTTAAAGTTTACACAGATTTTTTACATCAAAAAGAAGTGCCATCTTATAACCCACTAACCTTTGCCTTAATGTGAAAGTAAACACCATGGTAGAATAGAAAGAACATTGTAGACATTTATGGGTGTAGTTGAGTTTAATTTCAAAAAAAGTTGGTATACCGGTGAAGGACCAGCAAACCTTTTAGACCTTTATACCACATTATTATGTCTTTCTCTCATCAAAACCAAACCAAACTTGAGCGTTGCTTTGACTCTTTCACAAATATTTTAGTTATCTTGACACTCAAGTCATTCGGTTGTGCCTAATGCCGCATTCACCAAACGCTCAAAACGCTTGATTTGGAAAATCTGAAGTTTTGCTGCTGGACACAAGACCCTCAACTAATCGGAGATGAACCTGCTTTGTGAAGAAGTGCCAAGGTGGCAGAAGACCCGGAAGTGATAATCCCAAATAAACTTATTGTCGCAATTTTCTGTAATACGCATTAGACGAAAATGGTCCTGAAATCGACCCTCATCAGCACGCAGCTCCTGGAGGATTATAAAATTACACATCACTGAAAACTGCTGAATTTTTCTGATGGATCCAGACACGGCGCCAAGGAACCCACCAACTTCTTTCTCTTGCTTTTTTTAAGAGATCATTGACGTGAGCAGGAATGAGTGACTCTAAAAATGCACCTAATGCTGGGCAATAAACGAAAACTGAAAAAAACTAAACAAAAGCAGTGTTGTAATGATATGCTGAAGGGCAAATGTTAGAAAGGGTAAACGCTTCTTAAAAAGACCAAGGCCAATTTAAAGGCATCACCAGAAACAAAACATGTTGTTAACAATTTCATACATAAACTTCAGGAAATCCTTTGAAGATGTAGTAACTGCAACTAATCTAATAACACATGAACATCCTTCACATCTAATAACACATAAATTGCATTCGGCAACAGTTCTTGAGCAGGTTGCATAACAAGGATAAGTGTATTGGATTTCAGTCATCAAAGATATGTATCAGGTTCTCTTGCTCTAAATTTGGTTAAGAATAAACTGATAAAGTACTTTAAAATGATGTCTGTTACAGTAGATATCTAAATATATGGTTCCATGTACGGAGGAACACTAATGAGGGTGAAAGTAGTGAGATTACTCAACACGGTTAGAAAGAATTCAGAATTCAGAAAACAGGCAGTGTTAATGTGACATAGGTTCGCTCTTTGGCGTGATCAATATGGTAATAGTTGTCAATTTGTGTGTGTGTGTCCGAGACGAGGTCTGATTGAGACAAGTGGCCCAGCCACCAGCGGTAAGCTCCCTCGCACCCAGGAACCAAGAACCACCCATTCACCAACAGTCAGACAGCCACACCCAGCGGCTTTATAAAGTGTGATGGGAAAGGAAACAGGCCCCAAATTTTGTAAGGGGCCTCAGATGATCCCGTAGAGTGGGCAGTCTAAGACCAAACTTGAACGTCTTGTTTATATGGCATGATTTTTATGCCTTCAGGTTAAGCATGCAGTGTTACTCATTTGAGAGCGCAGATTTATCTGAATGAACAATCATTTTAGGTATTTGTGCAAAAGTCTCGCACACCATTGTGCGGAGTTGCTTGGACATGTGAACAACTCTGACGAACTGCTCACTTGCTCTTGGTCTCTCTGCCATCGAACCCAAATGAAGACGAATTGGCGGGAAGTGCTTTTGAATCGCGGCGGCGACCGAGGGCACAACCCTGCCCCAACAAAAAAACCAAAGACAGTAGACAATTTGTAAGACATAGCAAGGTATTTGACATTTAGCTATTACTAAATGATTTGTTGCTACACTGTCCAAGCACAATTACTCTGAAAGCTGACTGAAAGATGTCAGCGGTCCATTTGCAAAAACATCCAATTATGCCAGAGGACCAAAAGCGCAATTGTGATCATACTTGTGTAATGTAGAAGGGAAAAAAATCTCAGTTAGATGTTGACATACATACCTATTGATTGAGAGTGCATTATTTCATTGCAGCTTCGTCTGAATTGTTTATATGAAGTTATGAAGTAATTACAATCAAAGCTGTCATACAGTAAACAAAACAGGATTGAATCAATTTTTGAAGAGGGAGCATTAGCCCCAGTATCTGCGGTGAAGTCAAACGCACTTATAAGATAAAACTTGGGCCCAGCGATGGAAAAAAATATAGTTTGGAAAAAATAACTTCTCTACTGATGATCTCAAATATACAAGCTCATCTGTGGAACATGTTAAGGTAGTCTCATAACTTTAGCTGTGATAGCTTATTGTGGGATGGGCTCCCAACTCTTCAATCATGATGTGACACGTTATGGCAACAAAAAGCGGAAGTCAAAATCTACAGAATCAGTTTCTCGTCCACCATATATCAACATAATTATTCAAACCACACAGTCTAAAAAAACAAAGGAGATCCTTATGAAACTATACATTAAGTGTTATTCAATTTGATCTATTTTCGAATATGGTCCTGAATTCCTTTTCATAGAACCAAATGGAGATCTGTTGCAAAATGCTATCTTGTGAGTTGTGTCACATCCTGAAACTGCACTGCTGCCATCTGGAGGTTATTGCTGATTTCATTAAAAGTTGTTTACTCTTGGAAAGTTTGTGTTAACTTCTGATAAAGTTGTAGTGGCCTATGAATTCCCTAGTAACACTGTGTTTTTTCTCTCTCTAGGACCTTCCAAACTGTTGTGATAGCAAAAGCCAACGTGTTTCAAATGACTAGTTAAACTGCCAACCATCTATCTCTCTTAGCTTAGTTTAGGGTTTGTGTGTGTGTGTATGTGTGTGTATGTTTAATTCAGCATCTGTTATTAAGGTAAAAGTAAATATCTTTGTGTGGAGAAAATTCTTAAATAGATTTTTCAGGGACCATTTTTACTCACTTAGGACAAAAAAAAGTAAGAACCCCACCTCGAGTTTTTGTTTTGAGTTTTACAAATTTGGCAGATTTGCTTTGGTTTGAACAGAACTATTGCTACACATAGCACTCACTGAGACAAGGAAACAACCTCATGGTGTATTTTGGAAAAGATTACTGCATACATCGTTCCATTAAGGTTTCACTGCCATTGTATAAAGAGGTTTTCTCCTGTAACCTTTTGTTAGTGCAATATGTTTTTACCTGAAAAACAAACAGTTCTGTTACACTAATTACCCTTGATATTTCAAGGTGATCCAAAATATTGTCTGTAGTACGGGTTCATATTTTTGACTGCCTTCAAATATCTTGTCCAGGTTCCCTTGACCAATTCCAACCTATCTTTCCTTCTAATTTAAAAGAAATAAAAACATCAGGTTCTCCGTGTGATATTGTTCAATCTGGTCTGCTTAGGGAAGTGTTTCCGACGTTGGAGATTTCCATTTTTAACAAATGTTAGTTACACACCCTATTCAGTAGAGGGCAGCATGTTTTTCTTTTGTGGAAATAGGAAAGATTTGGGATTTCAGATTTTAGCACTGCTAAAGAAAAACATGCACTGCAAGTTTTGTTTTTCTTGACCCCTTTAAGTTAATGTGGCCAGTGAGCTCTCACTGTAACCACCAACAATTTAAATGATGATCACAAGCAATTCTTGATTGTTACCCGCGCCTTTATGTTTCCAAATAAACGGCAGGGAAAATCAGCAATACCTTGTGATCGTTATTTGACATGAAGGGAGTTAAACCATTGTTCATCCTCTGTTTTTATGAGGAAACATCTGTTAAAGGCAACTTATGACTTGTTTCAAAATTGCTTTATTTGAGAAAAATACTGCAAAAGATTGTTTACTCTCAACTGAATGACTAAATAGATCAGCACAAAATGTTGGATTGGTTTCAGTCTGGCACAGAATTGGCTCTTTTAAGTGTTTTCTGTGACATTTCTTTGAAACAGACAGTGGAAATCATGTCAACCTTGTACCTTTGGATCTTACTGCTACCTTTGTAGACCATAGTATCCTGATTTCTGAACATGAGCAATGGGTGGGAATAAAAGGCAATGGTTGAAGCTGCATTTCTCTGACAGAAGCTGTTGTGTGAGGATTGGTGTTTCTACTGCCTCCTGTGCCTGTTAGAATCAAACACTTCATATTCCACCCCGCTCAATCTATTTGTATGCCAACAACTGCCAAACTTATTCCCCCCTTAGTCAGACTGAAGGTTTATTGAGCCCCTTCTTGACTGCCTTGGGGATATCAAAATGTAGATGGGGCTCAACTTTCTGAGTTTTAAAATAAGAAAAACAGAAGTGGACATATATTGTCCCACGTCTTCTACAAGGTCCCCTTGTGCTGATCCGTCTGTTCTATCCACACATTTATGGTCTGTTGTCACCAGTTAAAGCTCAAAGGTTGATGCTTCCTGTAAATTTGATAACCACATTATCAGTGGGGTTAAATCATTCTTTTTTCACTTCTCTAAAAATAATCCTTTTCTTTCCAAATGTAACCTTGAATTAGTAATCCATGTGTTTATAACATCAAGGATGGATTATTGTAAATGAATATTATAATTCCCAAGGTCATGAGCACAATCTTCTGATTTTAGCCTCTTTGCATAGGCTTCCTGTTAATTTCAGGATCAATGTTAAGTTTGACCTTTTCTGTCTGGGGTTAAAGATGCAAAATGACCTTACTTTGAATATAAAACAAGCTTGAAGACATTTTTTTCCCTTTGGCTTTTAAATCAATGTGAGAATGACATTGATTTTGTATGTGTGTGTCTTATAGTTGATGTTTTCTGTTTTTAGTCTCTATGGTCCTTTTAGTGTTTTATGGTCCTGTTTTGAGCCTTTGTTAATGCCCTTTGTTTAAATTGATGTGCACTATGGTTAACCATGTGTTGAGCTATATAAATAAAGATGGTATAGTATAACTATAAATCCAGTCTGCAAAGAAAACAATCCATCTTAGAATAGATATTACCTAATAAATGAATGATTGATTTAATAAGAACTGGGAAAACACCAGCATCTGCCTATCATACCTGTATGCTGCCTCAAAAGTAAAGCAACAGTTGTGTTTTAGAACCAGATGCCGGCAAATATAAACTGGAATGTTATTTTTATATCCTTCATCGTATAATCAAAATGTTTGAAGCCTATTACACTGCAACAAAACAAAGCTGGCAGAATGGTGTAAATACGTAGTAGCAAGCTTTTCAATGCCACATCTGCTTAACAAAAAAGCTTCATAGAAGCAGCAGAATGTTTTAATATGACATGTTTCATTTAGATTAGGATGCATGTCACGTTAGTATCATAATTATGAATACAGTACCTCACTGAGTGAAAAAAAGTCATAAACGGCAATAAACGACATGCATGAGTGTACTAACCAGAGGGATGATCTATATTTCTTGTCGCCAACAGTCACAGTTGACTGAAACGCTCGATCCTGAGAGCGCTGCATCTAAAGGGAAACAAAAAGTAAGAAAATCTTGTTGAATGCACACTTTGAAAACACGTTTAATTACCTGCGGTTTTACTCTAGCACTATATTTGCATCGCACATCAGAGACAGAAGGTAACATTGAGACAGACTGGTAAAAAAAAAAAACACCAAAAAAAAAGTCAAAACCTTTCTTCCGAGTCCTTTCTGTAGCTCCAGAAGGACCAGGATGCTCATCAGAAGGTTTTGTAGGGGATCAGTTCTGGTAGCCATTTTGCCATTTGGCAAAGTAGGCACGGTGCCTATAAATAATACCCAGTAGGTATTAAACTTATTAACAAGTTAATCTAAAGTTTATTGGTCTTATTGATGGACTAATGATTATCTGATAAGTGGCCATTTTCTAGAAATGTTGTACCAAGAGATTTTTCCAAAACATAAAGGGCAACATGTTTTATAATATGCTAATTGAAGCACATTGCATTTTGTTAGCTGTATAAAACACTGGTTGAATAAATACACCATTGTGGTTTTCTCACATTATTAAAAAGGCATACTTATAAAATATAACAAAACAGAAACAGGGGTGCAGAGAGAGAAAAAAAAAAGATTAAAAGGATAAAAAAAGGCACAACACTTCAAACTAACATTAAAAAAATGACAAATATTCTTCAGTAGTACCAGTTTTGCACATCATTTAGTAAATGGAAGTTTTAAGCAAAATGTCAGTCCTCTAAAAAGTTACTATGCGCTCAATACTTTGTAAGGACTCCCTGTTGCATATGTTTCTCTATCAATGTGGGATGGCTTATGCTGTGTTCAGACTGAACCAAGAACTTCTGGTTTACACAGAAAGTCTATATGGACATGTTTCTAGGAGCAATATCCCTTTGGCTTTCGAAGCAGAAGTAAAACTTGCTCAGGTCACTGGCCAGGCATTCGTTGTTGATGGAATGGGGTGCTCTAGGCTTGTAATTAGTGATCTGCCTGAGCAATCGTTGGCTAAGAACTGGTATGGGAGCTTGTCTTAGTAATCTTTAAGCCTCCTTCACTACCATGCTAAACTTGTACTTTGCATCTCTGCATCCGTCTTTAGCCCAACTCCTGAAGGCCGATTCCTTATCCAACCTTGATATTCTGAGTTTGGGAACCAGGGTGATCCTCACAAAAGCTGATGTAGGATATCACGGCCTCTGTGTAGTCATTCAGACTTTTGGTAGCAGTCCCGAACACATCCCAGTTTTTACAGTCCAAACACGCCTTGAGATCCTCCACAGCCTCTCTTCCTTGACATACTCACTACAGATTTGCAGAGCTTTAATTTATGCCTGTATGTAGGAACCAGGTGGACCATGACGTGGAGGTCAGATGGACCGCGTCATAAGCAGTACTGACGGTGGTGTAACGGCGATGCATAATGTCCTCTGTTGTCGGAAATCTAATAAACCATCAATATTTAGGGTGTTTGAGGGAGGTTATCTTTTTTAAGTTACCAGCGACAATAACTAAGTAACAGGGTTGATCTGCTCCACCCACAGTATGCAGTCAGCGAGCGTGTGCTGTGCAACCTGCACATCGGCATGCAGCAGGATGTAAACACCAACCAAGATGAATAAAGTCAACTTATGGGGGGATAAAAAGTTTTGAAGTTCATGATAAAAGATTGCACATCAGGAGAACAGAGCTTTTGGATCACTGTCACATTGTTGCATCACCCACTGTTGAGGTTGAAACAGATTCCTCCACCTTAAGTTTTTCTGGAAAGGTCTGTGTTTCTGTCTGCTCTATAGAGTTGGGATACCATTGGCCCATTTCCCTCGCCGCTGGCGCTTCATTGTGTGAATGAAGTTGAGTGCACTTTTGACCAAGATGTCCAAAACTTCCATTGGAGGAGGCAGAAATGTCGGTAATAAATCCTCTGGAATAGTAGTCCTGTTGTTCATGAGCTCTTTTATAGTGAAAGAAATATGGGTACCATAGCAGAAAACAGATTTAAAGAGAATAAACAAATCAATGCACCCAAAAAAACTCCACAGCGGCATCCTGGACAGGTATACATCAAAGTAGAACAAATATATATTGTCCTATGTAATTCTGTTCACCAAAGAGTTTTTTCCACCTCACTCAGTTTCTTACCAAGCACATTATTAAGGTCCATGGCTTTGCCTTTCTTTTATTATTCTCATTAGCATTCTCAGAGAGCTCCTGGAACTGACTGGTGTTGAAAAATCACACAAGTTATTCCAGCTAGTGGGGAATTGCTTTGTTTATGGCTAACATTGAACCTTGGTTCACCAAATATGACTACTTCCGTCCCAGTCCAAAGCTCCAGATGCCTATAGGGCTAACATTCTTCGGCAAGTTTACTGAACATTAAACAACGTGGTTTGCCCTGTTTCGCCTCATGTTCAGCCCACCGACCAAGCAACTACAACCACAAAGCTACAGGTTTCCCTCTTGATCTGGATGACAGAGTTTTGGTTGCTAATCATGGTAAGAGAGAAGGGAAATATTGCAGAATAATGAAAATTGATAGTGTATCTGATGGTGTCTGTTGAGCCCGATAAAAATGTATTTCTTTAAATACAGTTACATTTGATTTAATACTTTCCCAGATCATAAGACTGACACGTTAGAGTTGCGCGTAATTGATAACATTGTTTACAATGGGTCGAGTAAGCCTGTTAAACTAGACTTATCTGTAAAACGACTCAGTTCACACCATTGAATCTCTGTCTCTCCTTATTAGGACCATTCCAAAAGATTGGAAACTGCAATCCACCTAATCCTGCAGGCTTTCTAAAGCTGCATCTTGTAGGTCTTTGTGGGATTTAACTTTGATTAATTTAATTTCACGTTGAGCGGAACTTTTTTTTGACATGTTAATACTGAAGACCTTATTGTTAAGAAGTTGCTGCCTCTTGGCAGGGCCTCGCTTGAAAAAGAGGTTTTCAATCTCAATGGGATATTTCCTGGTTAAACAAAGGTTACATTAAAAAAAAGTATGTCAAATGGATGGAAGACCTCCAATAGTTCCATACAGAGCCCTATAGAAAGCCACTCACACCAAAAGAATGCCTTTAGACATTACGAGCCATAAACATTTCCGTTAAGGTCTCTATCATGTCTCCATTTTTCAGAATAAAACACTGATTTAATACTTAGTAACTTTACATGGTTTTACGTACCGTTTCATATTGGGGCTGCTCTAGCTTCTCTTTGCGGCTCCACTCCAGCAGAAACATCTTGGGGGTGATCTGGGGTGGATAGTCTCTCCTGTAACCATAAAGATTAACCAAAAGAACACATTAGAATATTATTCTCCCTTCTTCAGTTTGTTGTGTGTAAGTTTACAACTTGAAAAATATAATACAAAATAAATATTAGCACCCAATCTGACAAGAGGGTAAAGAACACCTGTTATACAGAAAGGTTTTTTTACATGTTATGTAGGATTCCCTGAAACCTTAATCCACTAACAAAGCGTTAGTCCAGAGAAGATGCTTTACTAGAATTTTTTTTTTTTACAAAAACAAGTGGATTTTGAGTGAGCTTCAACAAAATATATCTTAATGCTGGTTCAATGTAATAAGATAAATAATAAAAAACTTTCTCATAAAGATACAAACTCAACAAACAAGAAGGAGCTACGCTTTTAACCATTAGTTTGAGACCTCCATCACCTTTACTAGAGACTGAAATATATGAGCCAGCCTTGCACATGGTGCACTCCCACTTGTTCCACAACCGAAGAGTATGTGGAGAACTATTTTTTGTAACAAGTTGGTTTAGAACTGGGAGCAGATGATTAATGTCACAAAAGCTAAAAAAAATACCCAACTGCGGCCATAAGTCTGGGATGAGTTGAAATGAGGATCCATCATCAATGTGTCCTATACTGATTCTGGTATAGACATGGTCCTTCATCCCAGTGACACAGAATTTTGCAAGCTAATGTGTTCAGAAGCTTATTTTTTCCTCTTTGGGAATCCTGTTTTCATTTTCAAAACTTGTTGTTTATGTCAGTCGCCAGATTGCCTATCAATCATACTTGTGAACAGTAACTAGGGCTTGGAGATGTATCAAATATACTCCACATTATTTGTGGACAGTGGGAAAGGTCAAAAGTACACGGAGTCCCAGAAACTAGTTCCAAATAAACATCACCAAAAATTTTTCTGGATCTAGGTTTAGATTTTACATGGAGGATTTGGAACAAAATGCAGTAATTTGCAAAATGTGCAGTAAAACCGTTGCCATTAAAGGAGCAGTACGAGTTCATTTCACCATCTAGGATGTCATCCGCTGCAAACTTTGTTGTAAACTCCGTACGTTATTGTCTCTCTACACTAAAGAAAAAGTCTAACACAAATGAATAAATAAGAAAAGAAAAACATACTACCAAATTTTCTGGAGATATTAAAAGAATCAAGAATCAGTTTATTTATATAGCGCCAATTTACAACAGATGTCGTCTTAAGGCACTTCACAGAAAATCTATTAAAATCAAAGATGCATCATAACAAATCAATTTTAAAAAGTTTCCAATCTAAGGAACCCCTGCAGATTGCCTCTGGTTAGTTGTGAAAAATTCCCAGCATATGAACCTTAAACTATAGTTTTTTTGTAATCTGTACTCAACTTTTTTGTTTAGTTTGTTTTACGGTTTTTGTTTTGGTAAATGCATTAACAAATAACTCCTCAGTTGCTGCTGAAGTCTCTTTTATTAAAGGACTTATGTTGACCACAACAAGTTTATTAGTGAAAAGCATTTGTCTGAAACTGAATGTCACAATAGCATATTTAAATATTCAGATTTTGTTTTCAGATGAAAAACCCCATGAATGACCATGTGGCATTTTACAACTAGCATCAGAGGTTATTTTCAAATATCGCTATATATAGTGTATCACGATAGAGAAAAATAATACCGCAGTACTTGATTTATCTCATATCACCCAGCCCTAACGGTAACCACAATAGATTAATCCTTAATAATCTTATTAATCTTATGGTTTAGGCACCGGTTACAATGTGATCGTTGACTCTGTTGGGCCACAACTTTGCTTTAGGAAACACTTCAGCACCCTCTTTGAATCTAATATTATTGCACCGGGATCTTTCCTCTAAATCAAGAACGTTGTCCTTTGCTGTTTAAGTAAAGCAAGAACCCTTTCAGGTACTATACGTTACGTCATTTACATTTATTTTAATTCAGTTAGCCTTGTGCATCAATTACAAACATCCATGCTAATCTCATTCAGCTTCTTGTTCATTTCAGTCTTAAAGCTGCTCAGATCCTGTTGATATAATGAATTTTTTTTTTTCGATGCGTTGATATAATTTTGTATATCGTTGTTATTATTGCACAACTTCTGGGTACTTATAGTTGTTGGAAATATTCATTATATTATGATTTAATAAATATACTTAATGAATTGAGTGATTTTAACTATTTTATGTTTAGATATATGTGTAGCTTAGAATATGTAAATTACAATGGCTTTCTTTTATAAACAGTTGCATCAAGAGACACATTCTTTCGCCAGGTTAAAACGGTTCTTGTGATAATGTCGGGCTTATACGCATTCTTTCACAAACATTATGGCCAATGCATGTCTAAACTTCTATTTCCTGAGTAAGGATGTATGGACCTTTGGTTCCCTAATAGAACATTGGGTCATTCCTGCTTAACATCTATGTGACCTTGTGTTTGTGTGTATGTGACTGCTTGACTAATAAAAGTGAAACATCAAACAAGCTGGCAGATTTTCTGGTGAGGGGTGAACCAAAGAGTCCAGATCGACCTCTTCCTTTGCGCAAGTAATCGGAACCAGTGTGGTACCTTCTTTTTTCACTCATCTTTGCTCTTTGGTAAATCAGCAAGGCTTTGTGTCGCAACTTTTTGTAACCCAGGGTTAAGAATACCACATTTAAATGTTAATAAAAAGTTTTAAGTCTAAAAGCTTCTTTGTGTTTTATTTTTTTTTATGTTAACACTGACAGACTTACCGTTCAAACCTGACAGACATGGTGGTCACGTCGCCATCCATGATGGGTTTGTCAGGCTGACTGCTACTCTGCATGGCTTCCCTCTTGGCCTGCAACTCCTGCTGGGTCTGCTGGTAAAACTCTTGCAGGCCATATGCGTCACTGCAGTACAAACAAATCAAATTTATTTATTAAAAAAAACAAAAAACGTATGAGATGGCTTATTGATAGTATTGAATTCTGGGCCTACTTTATACAAGCAAATGTTTTAGAAATTCTGGACCTTATCTCAGCATTAGTCTGTGCTGCCTGCACCTGCTTGCCCAGCGGAGACTCCACTTTGTCTCTTAACATCTGGCACAGGCAGTACTTGGTGTTAAAAGCGTTGTTGTCATATCGGATTGCCTGCAAACAAAAAAAACATAAATACAAGGTTAATGTAAATAATTCACCATGATGGAAAATGTAACAAATGTAACTGTAATAAAACAGCACTGATATGGTGAAATTATCAAAAGATAAAACATTTTGTTTAGTAAATCCTGATCTTAAAAACATAAGGTAAAGTCACAGGACACATTGAAATGGTTCTGTTTAAAAAATGATTCATTTCAAATGTGTTCATGTAAAGTATTGCAGGTAAAGTTATAGTCACTTTCAGACTTAGGGTTTACTGATGATGTATAGCGGTTCTGAAGTAGAATGGAAGGTAGATTGTTTAGATCCCAGGCTACTCCTCCTTTTGAAACAGCCACCCTTTATTACGGGTGAAACAGACACCCCGAGTATAGTAAAGCAGACCCTATGTACACAGTTGTAGGACTAAGCTTAAATGAAAGTCTTCGGAAACCCTAGGCCATTCCTACAAAACCAAGATGCTTCTGAAGGTTTCAATAAACTGGTCTCTGTTTCCAGCAGATTGCATCAAAATGCTGTTTTTTTTACCCTATTTTTGGGATGTAATCACTGTTTTAAGTCAATTTCAGTCAATATACATTTTTGGCCCTCATATGAAATTATCTTTTCCACAGGTTGAATTAACAAAGGACATCTAACCGGAAGCTCTTCTGGCTGCTCCATCATTGAATAAAAAACTTTCGGTCATTTCATGTTTAGGACAGCTTCTTTTAACTTTTATCTTACTTGTGGCACATAACTTGCAAAATAGAAATTCACACCTTCAATTTCAGGTGCCAGTCTCCTCAGCCTTACAGTTCTAGAACAGTCCCAACCAACCCCTCAGGATAAATATTATTCCAAAGTCCCCACTTTTAGTTCTGCATCTCTTTTCTTTTCCCTCACTGCATACAAATGTGCCTTCCTCCTCTTTACTGTTGACAAACAGAAGTTCAATTTTCATTTAAGTCAGGGATTCAAATCCAGGTCTTAGGTCCAGTGTCCAGCAACCTTTACATGTGTACCTGGTCCAGCCCACTTAAATCACTTGACTGAAACGGCTCTTCAGATTCTCCAGACTCCTGATGATGACCAGATTATGTTTTAACTCTCATGGGTTAAAGGAGAAACATCTAAAAGTTTCAGGACACTGGACCTTGCGGGCTTTGTTTAAACATCGCAGTTGTAGGTTGACCCAGTACTTGACTGTGTCCTATTGTGATCTGTATATTTGATTTTGCTTATGTAGGCTGCGCTTCCCAATCAACGTTTTGCATTTACCTTAACTTGTTCCATTATATTGACTCAATAAGTACATTCCGGCTAAGAATGTGACCTTTTAACATCCTTGTTTTAAAATACAATTCAGAGTAAGATCTTGATGTTTTTATTTCATAGATACTTTAACTCTGGAGGCAGAAATAACATGACAGTGGTTTGAATTCTTCATCCTGGTCAATATCCATGGCTAGATAAGGACTAACCTGCTTCAGAAAGAACGAACAGTAACTAAAACCTCTTAAAACTAGTTGCTTGGCTGAAAAGTCTTGCTGAAAGTCAACAATTCCTCACTCTGCTAGTCTGTATCAGTGAAATAAAAATTATAGTAAATAAGGAAATAGAAAAGAAACAATGTGTTTTAATTTCATTTAATCAGAATAAATCTAAAGATGCCCCCTAAATTCCCAGTTGTTGATGTACTTACATATTTAATGTATTCCTCCATGACTTTTTCCAAAGAATGTGGTCCCTGGCTGCAGAACACAGATGGATTCCACATGGCAGCACGAGCTAACATGACAGACGAGGCTCCTGTTTCCTTTCTAAACTTCTCGATATCACTGTAGTTCTTCACCAAATCAAGAGAACCTCCACTGCAGAAAATGGTAATACAATAATTTTTTTAAGCAACTAAAATTGTTTTAGATGAAATACAAGAAAAACATAGAGAAACATTACTATTAAGGTAATGAAATTACAGAGTAATTACAGAAAGGGCGCCAAGGCAGCCAACAATGAAGTTCTCTTGCTTTTTTTTTATTAAATAAAGCCAAGCGGCTCTGTCTCAATTTCATCCGCCACTGTACAAAAGGTTGTTGAAGAGACCGTAAGTCCGACCGGAGAAAACCAGAAGTGGGGAGGCTCATGCGTCCAACTTCAAGCGTTAGTTGCGTTTCTGTATGTTGGAACACTGAGCCATGAGATGACTGACAAATACTAGTGATGTTACGATAAGTCAGGAGCACATAACTCACTGAGAAGACCCAGACCACCCTTGCAAAATAACCTGGCCCAAAGGATGAGGGGCGTCGACAATGACATTGTAAAATCTGGTGTAGGTGCTCGGGGAAGCCCATGACGAAGCACCACATATGGCGTCTATTGGAACCACTCTTATAGTTGCTCAAGACGTTGAGACAGTCCTGGTAGACTGTGCCCTCACGCCTGCAAAACGGAAGCGCCGTCCTACATTGTAGGTATAGCAGATGGCATCCACAACCCAATAGGACCTCCATAACACACAAAAAGCTGGTCTAAACATCTTACACTCACAGTATTTGCAATGTATGCCTCCAGTGTTCCTACCGTGCACAACAACTTGGAACCGCATGGCTCTTCTGGCTGAAACCATGACGATGTCAAAGGCTGGTTATAAAGAATATGGGACAAAGCCTTGGTACAAATGCACTGTTAGGCCACAAGGTTGTGTCTAGAACCAACCTGAGACATGGGGGGGTTGATAGAATAAGCATGTAGCTTGCCAAACCTCTTTGCAGAGACTATAGCCAGCAATAGGCTGTTCTTAAATGAGAGCCACTTGAGGTATACTTGTGCCAAAAGCTCAAATGGATGGCACAGAGAATAAACAACCAACGGCAGATCCCAAAATACTGCCCATGGAACTTCCAGTGGTTGCAACCTTTGAACAACTGTGCAGAAAAAGTTACAAGATCAGGGCTGGGGAGCCATGACCTCCATCAATACTAGAATGATTACATGATATTGCTGCTACATATATGTTGAGTTGACATAGAGCGGCCCATACAGACTGGGGAAAGTCCAAGATAGCGGATACCCAGCAGGAAAATGGGTCATCATTGCCTCCCTAGACCCATATGGGCTTTGGGAGGCAATGAGGCCAGAGTTTAATGTGCGGGCCTGCCTGGCTGGGTGGCGGACTGACACGCAAAAGTCCCTACTCATGAGTTCTGGCCCAACACCAAAGGGTAAAACGCCAAAACCTGATCAAAATGTGGAAGCAGGGACCAAGAACTGGGCAGCAGCAGGGCAGCAGCAGGGCACTTCAAACACTGAGAAAGGGTAGGGGGCATACCTCGGCCAAGGCCTGAAAGTTGCTGCCTAGTTGTTGTGCCTGAACGGTACATTCCAGCGCCTCCTGGACAGGAGGACCAAATAACTCCCCTGGCATCACAGGGACACCACAGAGGGTCCTACGACATTTCTCCGTTAAAGTAGACTGCGCTAGCTATACCTGCCAACTAAGAAAGACATCACTTGAACAAGCTCTCTGGTCATCACCACAGAGGCCTAAAAAAATGCACTTTCAGGAGCGGATTCTACCTGCGGGGCATCCAGCTGCAGCCGTCTCAACGCTATGAGCATAACATCACAAATAGAGCCATCACCTGGCTTACTAAAAGCACTCTGAGACAACAATTTGGAGCCACTATAAGGTATACGAGCCGATTGTGCTGTCTCCTCATTCCCAAAGAGAGAGACTGAGGGAGCCAGTGATAATACATCCTGCTCTGTAGTCAAATCAGGCATGGGTGGAAAGAAGAAACCAGCCGCTGCCACTGGAGGATCCAACTGGTGTATCTGAAATAAGGATTTCAATGCTGCTAATTCAACTACTCAACTCTAGTAAGAAGGCCCTGATCAGACTTGGCTCGCTTTTTCTGAGAAGGAGCCATAGGAACCGTAGTCTCAGTCTGGCTCTTGGAACGAGTTGTTGGAGCCAACTGCTCAGAACGCAGAAGGTGGAAGGTCAGTGTCACGCTCATGCTGCAACCAGGCCAGCCGAACCACCCTCAAAGCATGGGACATGTAGTTGCAGTTCATGCAGCTATTATCGGACAGCACTTCCACCAGGTGATCATCCCTGAGGGAGGAAGGACAAAGGTCAGGACTATCTTCCGCCCTTAAAAGTGGTGCCACAATCCACACAACATTGGGAACCATCCACGGTAAAAAACAGTCTCTGCAACAAATGAGACTGCAAAAAAGCGGCCTAATCCAATCAAAACTACAAAAAAGCCAAAATCAGGACTTGTGGTGCGAATGCTGTGGTCACTGATCACATCAAAGCAGACAAATGAAGAAAAAAAACCAACGTAGCTTTGACTAAACTTCCAGTCAGGTAGAAACCAGGCTAAAATTGGGAGAAGGGGTGTGAACGCGGGAGTTACCAATTAGAGTAGGAACCACAAATGAACAGAGGCTAACACCCTTAGCGAAATCTAAACGTCTGTCAAAACATCAACTAAAATTGGGTGAGGGGGCGCAGCCTTCACCAATTATAGCTCGGGGAACAACATGGAGTGTAACACCATTAGCTAGAGTTTAAAAGCCCGAACACAGGGCGAGCTAAAATTGGGAAAGGGGCTGAAAATGCTGCTTTCATCAATTACAGCAAAAGTAAAATAAAGGCGGCTTATACCTTTAGCGAGACTAAAACCTTCAAAATATAGTCAGCTAAAATTATGAGGGGGCAAAAACCCTCCCGTCACCAAAAAAAGGAAAAAAGCTGCATTTGATGCATTGGTCTTTGCATGTTGTCTTTTCAAGATTGTGGTTTTTTGTTTGTTTTTTTGGAAAAGGGAATAAATTGTATTGCTCAGATTATTTTTCAACGATTCCCTATAACTGCAACATGTTTGCAATGATAAATCTCACAGTCTTGGGTACCCTAGCTTTAGGTCGGAGCAGTACCGGCGCATTGAGGTCACCAAATGGTTGGTTGCAGACTAAATAACTTGTTTCATTTTCAGATGCCATTTTAACATTTTTGTGCACTTCAAACAAAACTAACTTACAAGTAAATTTTTAATGTCAAGGAAGTTAACAATGAGTAAAAAAAAAAGTTTATAAAACTTGTAACTGGTTTAACTTCTGTGAAATAAAAAAAGCAGACCAGTGGCTACCAACGAATACTTACTTTGCAATGACAGGGATTGAAACTGCCTGTGCAACAGCCTTAATGTAATCACAGTGGACAGGATGTCTGGGACGCTCATCTTTATACCTGACCAACACAGACGAGAAAAAAATTAAGAAATGACACGTCTTTAGACGGACAAATATGTCATAAATGGTAAATGACGTGAATTTTTACTTGGCTTTATCTAGTCCCGCAGACCCCAAAGCACTTTAGACTATACTTAGTCATTCACCAATACATTTGTAGGCTGATGGTGGTGAGCTACTACACTGACCTAAGCAAGGCTGCCAAGCACCAGATCCACGGGGCCCCCTGACCAACATCAGGGTTAAGGACAGAACAACTCAGATTAACGGAGCAGGGCTTTGATCCTGCAACCCACCAGTTACAGGTGCTACTATCTGAGCTATTTGCACCACACTTGCAAGAGGTTTTTCTTAACAGGCAGCCTAGGTGTTGGAAATGATGTATAAACAATCTGTTGTGTTTGTGCTTTAAGAAGCAGGGCCCAGACAGTCAAACAAAAGCAGAGACTAGGAAGGAGCTGCTATAGCAGTTGCTATACACTACTTGTTTTCTACCTCATTTGCCTAGTGTGCATAGAAATTTAAGTAATATTGACATTTAAGAATGTAGTTCTTTTGATTCGAATATACTCGTTTACTAACATGAGGTAAAGTTTGTGTAAAGTTTGTTAAGAATGTTACATCGAGCCACATTATTGTGATCAGTAGTGATGCAATTGTGATACCATTTCAGTCTGTTGTTTGGATTGATTTAAACATAGATTTTTAATTATTATTCTTTGTATTAGAACCACAAGGTTCTGTCAATTGAGGAATAGATCGAATTGAAGCTAATTAAACGCACTGGATTGTGATATCCTGGAGTTGTAACAGCAATTTTAACCTTTTAAGTAGCAAATTAAGGTACCTATTTTTCACTAGGACTGCGTAAATAACAAGTCCTCACCATTCGAGTCCAATACCAAGTTTATAAAATATTGATTCTTTAGAAATTACCAAAAATCATGTAAAATAAAAATAATTATTTTTATTCTGATGAGTCTATTTTAAATATATATATATATATATATATATATATATATATATATATATATATATATATATATATATATATATATATATA
>JAVLVB010000169.1:226901-280736 GCA_032876305.1 Orestias chungarensis | reverse complement strand
ACACACACACACACACACACACACACACACACACACACACACACACACACACACACACACACAGACACAAATCTGCATGATGAGCAATAGCCATAACTGACCTTAATATGACCCAAACAGAAAAATAAACCAGATAAAAAACAAGTAGATCTCTGTTTGACAAAAAGGAAATCACTTCCTACCTTAGTGGGAGACCTGGCACTGGGAGGAGGAGGCTAGCTTTTTGTACAGAACCGACTACTGATTACTTCACTGAGTTTTCACTTTAACAAACCATTTTTAGGCAGTGGGGAGATTCATAATTATAACTTTTGGAGGGAAGCAAGATTGCTAACACGACATTGAATGCATATAAGCTACTGACCAAGTTTACTTACCAAACATGAGAGTATGTCTGCAGTGTTTCATAACGTACAAAAACCTCAACAGAAATAAAAACACCTATATTAAAAAGGAAAATATGTGGATGTGTATGTTTTGATTGAAGACCTGGAAGGAATGCTTAACTTTTGTAGAAGACATAATAATAATAATTTTTGCTTTCATGCAAACTTAGTTGATTGTGCTTGTAGTCTGAGAACTTTTATTTATAATTCACTGATTAAAATATTCATTTAATTGAAACCGTTTCTCATTGAAATCAGATTACATGACAAAATAACTAAATTGTGAAAAAATAAATGACCAAACAATTTATTGTAAAACATGTAAAAAAATAAAATTAAAAAAAAGCCCAAAAACATTACAAAATAGTTTTTTCTTTTCTTTTTTCCCCTTTGTATTTATTAGTTGTTTTTTTTGTTTTGTTTATTTTAGAGCGTCTGAATACTCGCTAAATATAGCGTCAAAGTTGCTAGGTTGGCATCACTGACTTACTGTCATGTCATAACAGGTCATAATTTCACGGTCAACATAAATTTCCATGCTGCGTGTAACATTTTTTTCAGGTTGGGAAGGGTGATTGATGCATTGGTAGCGTGTGGGAGAAAACAAACTCACAGTCAAGCCAAATGTTTTAATGATAATGTTTAATCGATGGTTGCAAAAGAGCCTTTTTAACCACCGTCAGTTGAAACACTTGCAGTACTGACTGTAATGTCACTATAAAGCATCCTAGGCCTTAAATAAAAAGATATGTTCAGAAGAATCAAATTCCTTATAGAAATCAAGAAACAGGATACAACTATCATGAAAAACAAAAGAGTTATGTTCCAATTTATCTAAAATTATAGAGTATGGTGTCGTTCTTTGATAAACGCTGATTGGGTCTAATCTAGGATTTGGCCTATTCCTGTTATTAGTCTGCTGCCATAGATATGCAACAGTATTTTATAACCGCGACAGAGAAGGGTGATTGGCCTCCAATTTTCAAGAAATAGAATATAGGCCTACTGGGTCTACTAATTGAGAAATAATTTTTCCTTTCATTGTTGGGGATTACGTTTGTTTTTCTGTTAAGTCATTGAAGACTTCCAAAAAACATTTATCTGATACCATTCCAAAATAATCTGTAAAACCGAATTGTAATTTCGTCAGTACCTGGTGATTTAGCACTGGCCCTTTGGGAAACCACTGTATCAAGCTTGGCCAAAGTAATGTTAGATTAGATGAGATCTTTAAAATGTGTATCAATTTTTGAAATTTTATCCTGAACAGAAGTTAAAAAAAGAACATTTAAGGACATTTACTCATTTAATAAAGGTAAATTGTGCAAAGAGTTCTTTTTAATGACTTCAACCTGATATTGTCTCCTTTTATTAGCCATTTGTTTTCCTTCCTAAATAGCAATTTTACTGACATAATATTTTAACCATTCCCATTTACTAGTACGAGAAAAGTCCTTGATAGTTTAATAAGTAATAAGTCACTTTATTTAACTACAACATATTTTATTTTTTAAAAGGTTCTTACATTTCCAGAGGAATATTCTTGATTCTGGTAATCTATTGTCGGGGGAGACTGAAAGTGTTACAGCAAAGTGGTAAGTAAGGGGAGAGGGAAGTATGTTGCATCTGGATATTAAGGGAACTGGTAATCAACCGATAATCTAATCTTGACTTTTGTGAAGCACCTGTGCAGGGAGCTGAGGTGCACAGGAGCGCTCCAGACAGGAGGGAGCTCGGGAGACCCCCAGTGGAAAACCTAGGGAAATCACTTAACAGCATAACCCTCAACCCTTACATTAGGTGATATTAATTAAAGCATCTATTTAAACACTGCTGAGCACATAAAAAATATATCCAATATATATTTTACAGATATCTAAAATTGTTATTTTTAAAATATAAAAAACAAATACTATTTCTTCCCTAACAAAACAAAACTCGCAGTTAAAGCTACGATTAATGACTGATTAACAGTTCTGATAACTGGCAAGAACTATATCACAAAGTATTAATCTTTCAAACATTTTGACTTGACTAAGCAGAAACTAGGGCAGCATACAAAATATTACATTATTGAGTTACAGGGTTACATCTATAATAGAGGAGTTTGATAATCAGGTTATCCCTAATGTTTGACCAAAACCCAGTTCAATGCGAGCTCTCCCTGAGAGTAATTCTATTGGCATTTAAAAAAAAAGTGAAACCTGTTGTCCAGCTTAGGTAAAAAGACAGCTCTTGCATTCAAACTCTGTTCACCCTACAGTTTGACTGGGTTAGATTGAAGTGAAATATATCCATAGAGCCAAGTCACTGGTTTGATAACATTATTGTGATTATTCATCTTTTAACAACTGGACTCCTAGTCCTGAATGCCAGATGTTTTTCATGTTTTAGTCCTGACCAAACATTTGGGAATGTTAACATAACGATCATCCTCCAGCATCAACATAAACTAAGCAAACACCAGAGCACCTTCTTGAATTGGGTTTTAATTTATTACAACTTAAAAACACTGTCGGAAAATAATCATCTTCTTCTTGTTAAATAATTTATTAAGAGAAAAATAAGTAAATGGTGCCAAATTCATCCACAGTGGTGTAAAAAACGTTTTCTATTACATTTTCTACCCAAGATGAATTAAATCATAACTTCAAAACTGTTTGTTTTTTATGGACTGAGTTTGTGTGGTATTAATTTTTTTGTGAAGGGGGAGGAAGAGTTGAACATTTAATTGGTCAATTGACAATAGAACACAATAAAATCCTACATATATTCAGAACACATTTCCTAATGTTAGTCAATCAGGATTTTGCAGTGTTACAGAACCTCAAGGTGGGGACAAAGTAGACTAGATTTTTGCACCTGGATGCCTAAAAGAAAATAAATTTAATATAACAGTTCACAAATCCGAAAATAAGGCCTAAATATAGACGAGTTTAAAAACATGAGCCACAACACAATTGTTCACATGCTAAGAAAAGGAACTTTTACATAAAACCAGAGAAAGTGTTTCTCCTGGATGAACAGTCAGTCCTTTCTGAGGGACTGAGAATCTCGATAGGGTCAATTTGAGGAAAGACCACAAAAAACAATCGCTGACCCACAGATGTAGCCAATTCTAGAGAAAAAGATGGAAATAGTTTCATGTTAGCTCCAAAAATTAGCAAAGATGAAAAATAGTAAGTTTTAAGAAACTCACCAATAAAATTGTAGATACACTTTGGTTTGGCTTTCCAGTGAACCCCAAGAAAATAAACGGGTACACCGGTAAGCATGATGACCAACCCAACGCCACAAACCATTGGTTCTGAGTACAGGCTGAATCCCAGTAGCAATACCCAGAATGTCAGGTAGGACACAGGGACAAGCAGGTTTACCTGAGAGAAAAGACATCAGGGATGCTTATTTAAGCTCTTTATTTAGAAACAAGTGATAGTGAAGCCTGCGAGGACTGTGCAGCTGGTAAGGGCAGTACAGTTTGACATATTTTTTGAACAAAAGATTAAGTAGGAATTAAATAGTCAAATTTTTTCATATTATGCAAGATTGTGTCAAAAGAGCCTACTGAAATCAGCAAAAAATAATTAAAGAAAGTTTTTGGTCCATAGATTTATGTGACATAAGTCAAGGTGCATTTCAATCAATGCTTTTACATTTAAGAAATGTAATAATTATGTCTGCTACTCCTTTACAGAATATTTGTGTTGATTCCAGGGATTTTGATCGAAGCCTTTAATTCAACTAAGATCATGTTTTTGCTTTTCTTGCCTGCATTATTTACTATCATTTTAAATTCAGCTTCAGGATAACAGATAGGATTGGTTATGTGCCTGGATGCAGACCAGACTTTGGGTTGAAACTAAAAGGTTGCTTCAAGAAAGTTCAAGTTTACGACAAACATAGGTTAGAACATAATTTTAAAATCCCTTGCAAAAAAAGACATGGGTTTTAAAGAACAAATCATGTCTGACCAGGCTCACTTATCAGCACTTGGAGTTTCCACCTGTTTATCCAGCTATAAAACATAGCCTGCTTCCCCAGTCTAGCTGGCAGATTTTTGAAAGTAATTTTGTGAGAATGTGTCCAGCATTCGTGTGCCATTTTTTGACAAACTTCTGTTCCCTGATCTGCCGGTCTTGCGGTTGTCAGATACCTTGCCTACTAACATATTCTGGTCATTGAGCCTGCTTCTATTTTGGGACAACTGATCATGCCTGACCCTGGGCCTGTTTGTGTTATTCTGTTTTCATGGTATGTCCCTGTTTTTCATCATGGACCACAAGTTCTGCCTAGCACCTGTATTTTGTCACTATTTTTGTATTTGTACTTTTTCAAAAAATCCTCAGCCTACTCTTACAGTACCTGAGTGTTAGATTACGTTGGTAACATCAAGTCTCCTCTTGAGCCTTTTGTGAGTTTTATATTTTTCCCTAGTAATTATCTCCTGTGTCTCTTCCTTGTAGGTTTCCAGTAATCTTATTTGCACTGGAGAGCTTTGTTAATAAGGTAAAGAAGTTCCGCTGCAACTGTAACATTGACTGTCATCCAGGAATTCATAAGACTATTCAAATTGTCCAGAACCAGTCTTGGAGTTGTACCCTGATCAAAGACATCAAGATATTTGTTTAATCATACATCCACTGCAACCAAGCCAACCCTACTGTTGCACACCCATGGAATCGTTACGACCACTTCCTGTCCCCTCACATCCTTGGTATCACCTTCTGATGGACTTTATAACTGGTTTGCCCTCATCTGATAGTTTTTATTTCATCCTAACCATTGTTGATAGTATATCAAAGATGGTCCATCTGGTCCCACTGAAGAAGCTCCCTTTAGCCAAGGAGATGGGAGGGATTTTAGAGAGGGAAGTTTGTTTCCAGATTCTGGAAAGAGTTTTGGAAAGTGTTGGCAGTGTCCGTCTGTCTCTCTTTAGGTTTTTACCCCCAGTCTGGTGGTCAAACAGAGAGGTAAACCAGGAGGTTGAGACAAAACTCAGAATTATCTGCGATTCGTATCAATCTATGTAGACAGACAATCTCCGCTCGGTGAAGCATGCAATTAATTCTCTTTTTTTTTTTTCAGCACCACTGGTCTGTCCCAGTTTTACATTGTTTATGGTTTCAGCCACAGGTATTCACCATTCAGGATCAAGAAGTAATGGTACCCTCTGCTCACGCTGTGGCCATGAGATGCCAGGGAGTCTGGAGAAATGCCAGGAGAGCCATTCTGAGGACATTGGAGGTACAGACTAGATCTTCCAATCGTCGCAGGCTCCCGTCCCCAGACTACCAGGTCGGACAGAAGGTATGGCTCTTTAAGAAGGACCTCCCTCTGAAGATTGAAATTGGTAAGTTGGAACCTTATTTTATTGGGGCATTAACCATTTCCAAGATTGTGAACCTGGTGGTTTTCCATTTGCAACTGCCTGTTTCCATCAAGATTTACACCACGTTTCATGTGTCCTGGGTCAAGCCCTACGTCATGCCTTGTTCTTTACATACACATGTATTTTTGACTCGACCTGATCCAAATGTTTCTATATTTCCCAGGAGTAGGATTCATTTCACATTGCAGAAATGACCCATACACTTGAAAGATATTTAGATTCTTTTAAGTATATCAAGAAACTTGTCCGTGGAAATTACACAGACATCTCCCAAAGTATGATACAAAAAATATAAGGGGTTTTATAAAATTAAGAATAATAATAATAGTATGTTACTGTAATTATGTCCTATCTGTATGCCTTAGGGTTAAGTTATTTAAGTTTTTCTATAGTTATGCTGCTATAGGCTTAGACTGCTGGAGGACAATCTGACCACTTCTCTCTCTGCTACTTTCTTCCTTTGTCCAATCTACTTAGCTACCGCTATTTCGACCTTGTTAACCTTTTGTTTTCTCTTAGTGTTCTTCTCTCCATAGTAACCACACTTGGGCTGGTGTTCTGTTTGCTGAGACAGCTTCTTGGATGAGAACATGGGCTGAGATGCTTCCAGTGACGTTCTACAACTGCTGCTATAAACTCTTTTATTTCAGTATCCTGTGCTTCTAATTTAGCTTTCTGTCTTTTCAAACCCCCAGTCGGTTGTGTCAGATGGCTGCTTGTACTGAGCCTGGTTCTGCTGGAGGTTTCTTCCTGTTAAAGGGGAGCTTTTCCTCTCCACTGTTGCTACATGCATGCTCAGTATGAGTGAATGCTGCAAGTCATTGACTCGATGCAATCTGCTGGGGTTCCTTAAATTGGAAACTTTTTAAATTGATTTGGTATGATGTATCTTTGATTTTAATTGATTTTCTGTGAAGTGCCTTGAGACGACATCTGTTGTAAATTGGCGCTATATAAATAAACTGATTCTTGATTCTTGTTTACATACGCAAATTAATTGGCTGATTTTTTCCACCTAAAAATGCTGTTTATTAATTATTTTAAATGTGTATTTGTACATTTTATTTGCCATTACATGATTATTTTGAGTATTTGTGAATTTCATTTCAAGTAGAAATCTTTATTTACCACTATCTTGTTAATTTTTCATGTGTACATTTGCTGGTTCTGTGCCTCCTGGGCTTCTGTAGTTCCTTCCCCTCTGTCCTACGTTTCTGTGTTGCTGAGGGTAACTTGTGTGGGAAAATGCAGTTTATACTAAAATCTTCTATGTATATTGTTTTTTTGTTTCATACTTTGTGTTATCAAGCCATTTGTTTTTGTGTTGTTTTAGCCATCAATACAAGTTTAATAGATGGCGCAACTTGTCCTTTTGCGTCAGTTAGCATTTTTGGATGTTACCACTGCATGTTGCATGTTAAGGAGGTGTAGATGAGGAAACAGAGGTATTGTAATTCATAATAAAGTCCTTCTGCAGAAAATAAAAATAATTATAAGACAAAGAGTTTCCCTTCTTCATGCTTCTGCCCCAAACACACACCCCGTCAAGGATTTGCAGCCCGTTCACCTGGTTTCATACACAACCATTTGGCAGCCAGAGAGTGACAGATTATCGAAAGCCACTGTATGCGTAAATGTCTCCTCCATTGATTGTCCTGTTAGGCTTTGTCCATGTTGGCAACATCACTGGCTTCGTTAATAGCCCTGACCATTGATTTTTATCTGTTGCTGAAACGTCTCTAAACATCAATGTAAACTGAAAAGGTTGGTGGCTTTATTTGTGAGATTAAGTTACATAAAGAGTCCACATAGCCAATAACCCTCAGAGAGTTCTGATGCCACTGTGTTTGGTTTTCTTCCAACTATATAAGTTTTCATAAATCATATTATTTGAAATGTTGTTTCTGGCTGAAATTTAGAATCCGCTAAGATATTCTTTTTTCTTACCAAAGCAGTAACATCAATAGTTTATACTGTTTTTACAGAACAAATCTTTATAAAACTCTAGTACAACCACCAATTATTTTCGATAATGCAGACAAGCTTTGTTTTCATGTTTTCATTAGATTTTTTAAATAGATTCTTTGTGAAGAGCTTTCATCAGCCTTAAAAGTGTGTGTCACATTAAAATTAAACTTTAAAACCTAAACTTGCAAGGTGAAGAAATTATTATGAGATTAATTGTTCACTTTTAATCAATTTAACTCTTACCATGTAATTACTTACAGTTCAGTGGTTTGTGACTACATCCAAATGTGAAACAGAAGTTTAAAATTGATAGAGCAAAGTGTTTGTGAGGATAATGCTTATTCTTTCCTAACTTATTTGGCTTGTTGATAGTACCTTAATAGGTCGATATAAGTTAGGTTTCTTCCAACGGTAGAACAGCAGTCCTGCGATAGTGACGCCGTATGATAAATAGTTGATAAAGGAGACGTAGTTGATCAGGTTGTGGGTTTCTCCAATGCACAGTATAACAATAGTGGCAGCACACTGAAAAAAAAAATAGCAAGAAATTATAATTTTATAAGGAGCAATTTACTCATTCTGACTGAAAGCACTTTACAGAAATTTTAGGTTCTATTAATCATTTTAATGTCAATACACAAAAAAAACTAACATTGAATATGATTTTGTGAATAAATAGTAAATAACTAGCACTTAACAGCATACAGTTGGAAAGCCTTAATGAAAAAAACTTTATTTGTGGGACAAAATACTAGAACACATCGACAAGGGAACAAACCATTAGTTAAAAAAAATAAAAAAGGCCATTACTGGTATAGTCTAATTCTTGAATCCTTATTTAAAGCATTTAGGGAGTAAATGCTCAGTCTTTACCCTGTCTGCCAATTCTTTGTCCCCAATTCTGTTTGCCTTGCACTCTGGAGTTTCTCTAGTTACACGTATTCTGGACAAAGACCTTAATTTCTGTTTTTGACTCCTCCATTTTATGTAACTCTTTGATTTTGTTTGCTGCCTCTGTCCCTATGGTAATGACTTTGTTTTTGTGTTCTAAGGATCACTCCTGTCAAGTCCCTGGATTTTTCTTTCAAATTCTTCCAAAATGGCCAAGTTAGTTACGAGTTAGTCGTCTGATTATTTGTGGGTAGTACTGTGTACAGGTAAGTACTGATTGATTGTTATCTCTGTAAAGTTAAGCACTTTTGGTAAATACATTTTCAGACATTAAAGAGAAGAGTTTGTGTTTATTGTGATGTGAGTCAGTATCTGCCGTTTATATTATGAACCCTTTGTCAGAGAGTGAATGTGTTCGGCCAATTATTTCATAATTTTCAGGTGGTGCCCCATTTTATAAACAATAAACATATATCTATGAATAAATATACTAATAAGTTATACTAATATTTAATTCATTAAGTGTTTGATATCATTGAAAAACTTACAATCCACATTTTTAAAATGTGTAAATAACTCCAAAAATTCATGGCATCTGCAGTTCCATGTTTATCATAGTCTTTCACATGTAAATCCACTTGGTTTTTTTTCTTTTCTCCCCTCCAGGGGAGGGGAAAAAAGACTCTAGTGTCCCTTGTATGACCGTAGGCAGACAGGAAGGGGGTAAGGAGAGAGGGTAAGACATGCAGCAAATATCATCGGGTCCAGGGCGTTGAACCCGTGACGGCTGCATCGAGGATTAGAGGCCTCGAAATGTGGGTCGCACTATCCCCTACACCACCACAGCACGCCCCAATCCACTTGTTTTAAAACGAACAAATGAACATTGCTCATATAAAAGGTGAATTTAAGACATGCAAAAGAAAATCATAATTGTGCCAGTGTTACTATACATACGCAAACTAGGAGAGCTGGAATGGGCGTACATTTCTTGTAGTGAATCATAGCAAGAAGGCTGGGAAGATGGCCTTCTCTGGCTCCGGAGAAACACAACCTGTAAATTAATCGTTTACGCCATGAGCAGCTGTGTTTAAGCTATATCTCAGCTTAGATGAGGCAGACATACCTTGAAGAGGTGAACAAGTAGCCATTGATTCCCCCAAATGTGGAAAGAGCTACTGATATGGGCATAATAATAGCAAAGACTCCAAGCAGTTTCTCACCAAATGTCTGAGTAGAAAAACATAAACAGAGAAGCAGTAACACCTAACATGTCAGGAATACAGACAAATTTTGATTTTTGTAAATTCTTGAGTTTGTTCTGACAATTGTCTTTCAAACAACACATGGAAAAACATTCCTATTAAATTGAATTGCATTTTATGAAATGTTAATTTAATTTTAATTTGATAATAATACAACTTTACCATACATATACAAGGGCATACTTAATCAATTCTGAACATCTGAACAGATGCAGATTATACATAAAATGTTAAAGTCAAATTAAACACTGTCATGGCGAACTAAGCCAATAATTATATACAGATTTTCCTTTATTTTAGATGGTTAAAGTTCTTGTAAAATGCAGAAAATGTCAGTGCTGGAACAGCTGTTGGAAGAAGATTTTGAATTAAGGATGGGAGTTCTGTTGAGAACGGAGAGTTTTTTTTTTCCATATGCCTTGGCAGGGGTAAATGTGTTGGTTTACTGAGACTATCAAGATATCCCTCTCTTCAGATGGAAACAGGGTAGGTAATATAGGGAGATTTCGAAAGGAGGCAGACCAGTAGCAGTAGATGTGTATGAATTGTGAGCGTAATCGACCCAGGGGTGATACTGGCTCCAGTTGGACAGACTAGATGAGGTCAGGCAATGGAGAGTGAATTCTATTTACTGGTTGAGATGGCCTGTCTGACTTTTGAACTAACTTTGGCCCCCAGTGAAGCACAGAAATGTCTCCAGACTTGTGAGACAAACTGGGGGCCACTTTCAGACAGAAAGCCGTGTGTCTGAAAATGTGTTTAAGTAGTAATCAGGCAGTTTGAAGAGCTATGTGAAGTTTGCATAGGGGAAACGAATGACATGCCTTAGAAAAACAGTCTACAATGATGACAATTGTAGTCATGCCCTTTTACAAAGAAAGCCTGGAACTTTGTGATAAAATAAAGCAAATCCCCATGTTGCCATCAACTGTGACAAAGAAAAGTGATACGTTGACTCAGGATGTGCTTACCCAAATGGACGAAGCCATGAAAAAGGCACCATGTGTAAGGTTAGCCGTGGATGAGCCCACTGACATGTGTGATATTGCTCAGCTGTTAGTTTATGTTAGGTTTTATATCACACCAAAAAACATTCTGTGAAGACCTGCTGGGTATGACACCACTTCAGACCAGTTCAACAGGAGAAGACATCTACCTGGCCATTATGGAAAGAGAGCAGTAGAGCCCAAAAAAGTAATTTATCTACAGATTGAGTTCCCAGGAAAGAAAAGGGACCTGTAACAAGACTGAAGAATGAAAATCTTAATCTCCTAATTTTCCACTGCATCAATCATCAGTCAGTCCTCTTTGCGTCCCTGTCAAATGAGCATTCTGAAGTGATTAATATAATGATGAAGATCAATTTTCTAAGCTCATCCTATTCCCACCAACATTGCATACTAAGGGAATTCCTCAGAGAAGTTGATGGCAATGCTGATGAGCCTCTACTGCACAACAATGTAAGATTGCTCAGCAAGGGCTGTTCTTATCACGTTTCTGGTCCATTAAGCTAAAAAGTCAGAAAGCAAATTGTTTGTTCAATTTCTAGAAAATGAGAGACAGCAAGACAATGTGGCCTTTTTGGTTAACATTACTTCACACCTAAATGAACTGAATTTGAGGCTACAGGACAGGAAATATCACCTGACATCCAATCTGAGGCCAGAGGTTCAAATCCAGCCCAGGGCAAATACACCACAGCATCCAGTGTGGGTCCTAAGGCAAGACCCTTTGTGCTACTGCCTACCTGGCACCGCAAATGGCTGCCTCGGTGTGATTACACCAATCTGGTGCTGCAAATGGCTGCCTCGGTATAATTACACCAAAACACATTCCGAGTGTGTCCTGTATGTACCTGGCAAATAAAGTTGATCGTTATTATTAAACTTAAGATGCACATAAAAGACCTGCACGAACACTTTGTACACTTTCCTGCAGTGCAGGAACAGGTTCAGGGACAGTGAGATGTATCTTCTTTTATTGAGAAGCTCATTGTAAACTGCAGCAATCGTGTTGACAGTTTCAGTGTTGGATAGCTTAGCATGTTCATTCAGAACCTATTTCGTATCACAGATGTCAGGTCAGAGGTTTCTCAAAGGAAGTTACATAGCACATCACGTGGGTAAATGCTGGGCACCTATAGATGCAGTTAGTTGACCTCTAAGCAGATTACGCCCAGTCTGTTAGAAATGATCCTTTCACTTTTTGGCTCTAAATGGTTCTTGATTTACCCATCCCAGCTCTGAGGAAAATAGCCCTGAAAATCTTGACCATGTTTGGCTCCACATACATTTGTGAGGCAGCTTTATCCACAATGAACATTATAAAAACAACTGTTGTTCCAGGCTCACCAATGAGCACCTCCACACATGCATTAGAATGGCTCTGACACCATTCAAGCCCAGGTTTAAAATTCTGGAACGGCAAGCAAGAGCTCAATTGTCTTACTGAAAGCAAAAGAAATAAGTGATTGTCTAAAAATGTTCACTTATTAAATATCTTCAGATTTAAATACTGTAGATTAAATTGTTTGAGATGATTGAGTCCAGATGGGAAACATAAAAATTTAAATCAAGATTTCCTCACATTTTTTTCTGGTTAGTGACTTGACAGCAAGCACAGTTGTTATGTTTTTTTAAAAAAATTTTTAGGTTCTTCTTTTTACATGACATCCTACTTCTACTGAGTAAATAAAAGAACATTAAACATCTGAAATTAGACATAGATGTTCAGCTTTTTGTTTTGTGACACTAAATAAATCAATTAATTTCATTTGAAAAGCAAATTAAGGCATGCAGATGTTCATTCAACTACTATATATTTCTGGTACGTGTCACAACTGTATTAAGAAGACACCTAGGATTGTTCTTACTCTTCTCTATTAATAAAGTCAAATCTAGCTTGGCAAAGGGTCCTTTTATACAGAAACACACTGTTTTTTAGGATAAATAGGACTCCTTTAGAAATGAAGAGGGCCATTTCTTATCCAATATCCTGGTGTTCTCCTTGAAGCTACGAAGTTCTGAATTAAAACAATGAGCCAACCTCCAATGAGTAATCGCTTTGCGTTTTACAGGGGCTATGTTGTCTAATGCAATACGCAATAGGGACCTAATACTAATATACTAGTAATACGAGATCAACAATTTGTGTAGAGTTTAAAATAAGATATTGAAGAAATAAAAGATGAAATGGATTCTTTAAAAATGTAACAGCATTGTCTGATAGACACCTACTACAATGAAAATTTCTGTCAGATTTTAAGTACTCAGTAAAAATTTAAAGTTATCAAATAATGGTCAGAAAGCTGATGCTTTTATGGCATTACTGTTATTAATTCACACTCAATCCCATAAGTGACCACACGGTCTTAAGTATGACCAACAGAGTGGGCAGGTGTCTGGATTTTTTTAGTAAAGCCAATTGAGTCTAAAATGGCAGTAAAGGCTATATTTAGGGTGTCATTTTTGGTGTCAACATGAATGTTAAAATCTCCCACTGTAATGACAATTAGTGTTTAACACTTTAAAATAAAAATCTAAGATCTCATCTACAAATTCAGAGTAAGGACCTGAAGGACGATACAAAACAACAAACAGAAAGGGGTTTATTTCTTCTACAGGTTGGATGAGGAAGGCTAAGGTATAAATGTTCAAAGGAACTACAGCTATTAGCCTGTTTAGCTAAGTCTGATTATCAAGAATTAATTAACTAATAAAGACCTATACATTTTTGCTCAAACTGAGTTGTTTTTATCTTTATCAGATTTTCCGGATTTGCTCTTTGTAGATTGATTTTTAATCTATCTGGTTTTGGCCTTGAGCAGGACACCATCTCAATGGGATAATGGGTGGGTAACAGTATAGAAGCTGCAGAGAGGAGTTTGAAACTACAACTGTGCCTTCCGGTCTAGGTCCTGGTTTGTCAGGAATTTGGGGAATTAATCAATTTGGCCATATTTCTAGAAAAAAGAGCTGTTCCGCACAAAGTGGGATGGACGCCGTTTCTCCGGATCAGACCCTGTTTTCCCCCAAAAGTTTAGACAGAACCTAGATAACTAGCTGTCGAGTCCGACATTGTTTTTGCAAACTCACAAACTGAAGTAACACTAATTTTAGTAAATTCCAACTGGCGTGACCGGGTGTCATTACCACCAGCGTGAATAACAGTCTTACTGTATTTACGATTATCCATAGCCTGCAATTTTAGGTACGATCTTATGTTGCCTGTTCTGGCCCCTGGCAAACATTTGACCATGGTGTCTGGTTTATCTAAAGCCATGTTTCTGACTATGGAGCTCCCAATTACAAAAGTCTGCTTCTCAGCGTGTGTGTCGCTGAGCGGGGAAAATTGGTTAGAAATGTGAACTGGTTGGTGGTGAGCCCTGGCCTGGGTTCTGGGGCAATTACTGTGTACAGTCAACCAGCCGGACTGAGATCCCTGCTGCTTGGGTTCTTTTGGAGGACCACTAGGACAACTTGTTGTTGTTGGGTCAGCACTGGCTAATGGGCCTTGGCTATCTACTGGTCTTTCAACAGCGCAGAGCTGGGCTTCCAATTCAGTAAACTTTGCCTCCAAAGCTACGCAAATGCTACATTTAATACACCTACCATTATCTCTAAAGGAGGCAGAGGAATAGCTAAACATCTGATACTGAGGAGGAAGGAGGAGAGACAGAGGAAGAAGCCATGGCGCCGCTAAAAGCTGAGCTAACTAAACTAGCAAGTCCTCACTACACCAAAAAAGCAAAACAACTGAAACATGTTTAGAAAAATTACGGTTTCCAAAAAACGTGAACTGAAGCAACAGAAATGTGTGATTCAATGTGCAGATGTGTTGAAAATTGGCTGGCGAACTCACACACTAGAGAAATCGGAGTAATCCGAGAGAGTGGGGAGCTAACTGACGCTACTCGACACCTAGTGCAATGACAGGAAGTGACGTTTATACGTACCACCACAGCAGGGTTGCAAATTTGCCTTCTGAGTGATTTTTTTTATATACATGCTCAGTACTCAATGCAATCTGCTGGATTTCCTTAAATACATTTTTGAACAAAATTTAACAATGAACCAAACTTAAAGCACAGTTGATAACTAGGATTAGTTAAAATGAATGGTTTTGAGCAAAAGGAGACATTCTTTAAGATGCCATGTGTTGTGAATAGGCAGCATATGAATAAACTGAGTTGGACTGAATCATTTAACTTTTTTAAAATCAGAATGAAGAGGAGAGGTCATAAAGTATTTCAAAATGATTCAAAGTCACTCTGTTTGCTAAAATAAGGACTTTCAAAATACTGGATTTGAGTAGTTATTTTAATCAACAGAAGAAAATGTGCTATTTAATTAGTATTTTTAATTGTATTACTCACAACAGCCACAGCATTGGAAGATAGCAGCTCCTCAGGTGACATGGAAGAAAAGTAGGCAATGTTGGTGAGCGTGTATACAACAGTCACCAGTGGAATGGAGATGTAGATGGCACGAGGTAGGTTCCTTACCCCACCATGAAAAAAATAACAATGAATGCAAACAAATTAAAAACAGTAGGTAAATCAAAATGTAAAAAAAAACTATTTTATGCATATTATTGTGGTGGTGAACTGCTTTAAAAGTAAACCTTATTGTTTGAAATTCCTTCTTTGTTACTGCTTTGATAAAGAGAACTTAACAAGCTGAATCACTGCAACTAGGCCCTACCACCAGAAGAATAACTAAACTATATGTTTGAATCTATTAAGGAAATTATCTAGAAAGCTATAAGCTAAACAGTAAACTGTAATCAACATTGCATAAATGTCCATATTTTTTCATAATTTTGAATACATTCAAAACACTTTCCATAAAAGGAATGGATATCTTCTAAATATCAATACAATATAGAAAGAAAAAAAATATTTTTAGCATTCCTAATATTCACCGTCTTGGATCAACCACCTCTTCTGTTACATAATTGAGGAAGTTCCAACCACTGAAGGCAAAGGAGGCCTGCAGGAAAGCCAGAGCAATATGTCCAACTGTTGGTGTCTTTTCCATGGAAAAAGCCACTTGTGGAGTCAGTGCCTCATAGTTTCCTAGGGAAAAAAAAAGTTTGTCTATCTGTAGTTTTAAATCACTTGGATTCAGTAAAGGCGGGCACACAGTCAAAGATTTACCATTGATAATCTGTAGCAGACCTACAACAATGATAAGACCCAAAGCCATAAGTTTCCCAACAGTGAAAACATCCTGGATTCTGGTGGCCATACGGACGCTGGAACAATTCACCCAGGTCAGCAATACTGAAAGACAACATTTTTGGGAACTTTGAGAATTTATGTTATGTAATTTAAGTTTCTATTTAGACATCATAAACACTAACTGATGATTGAAGAATCATTCTAAAACCATGTTATGGAAGTAAAAACTAAATAATTCCTGCTGAGTTGATACAGTCACCCGAATAAGTTAAACCATTAAAAGAAGAAATAGTGTCCTAACAGTGTCCTGGAAGAAAGAAACCATTTGCTTTGAAGAAAAAATTCTAAATCTGTTTTTTTTTTTAGTTAGCCAAGGTTTGAGCCTCAGCATTAAATCTTGATTAATATTAAATGGCATGTTGCTAAATTTAAAAAAAGAAAAAAAAGAAGAAAAAATTAATTAATAAAAAAGTTTTTTTTTGCAAGATAATGCAAACATGTACTAATGTTTTTGCTTTACTCTTCTCTTTGAGGCCCAAATGGCACTGGTTCATTGTGCAAGTACAACCTGTGAATGGTCGTAAATGTTATAATCCTACTTACACAATATCGAGAGAAAAACTTGTCACATTTCAAAAGGCATTGCTTTATGTTATTTGGCACAGGAAAAGTAGAAAGATCTGTTTCTAAAAAAAAGTTGCAATTCTAATTTATTTGCTAAATACTGTTGAATTAATTAAAAATCCACCATATGCTTTCAAAAGCACTTTAGAGGTTTTGATGGTAAATTTGTGCTTTGTGTTAAACAAAGGAATTGTAGGCCACTTCAAATTGGTGAGGGAACTCCCATCTGATCAATATCTTCTAGACATATTCCATACCTATTCACATGTTTTTATTGGTTTCATCCAATAGATGAAAGTATAAAAGATTTATTCTGAGTTTAACAGGGACTAGGATTCCCGGCTAGTTAACTACCACAATGGGGATACTCGTGGTACCTGTCCGTCACAAATGCTTCCAGCAGTCCAATGAAGAACTGTCCCTTCCCATCAACAACACACTGGAGGATAATAAAATGTCAGCATTTATTAATAGTCGAAGTGAAAACACCATAACACAACATTTATAAAGTTTGACAAGAGAATTATCTGTGCAGTAGAACAAAACTCCTGCACACACCAACATAAAATTGTGACATTAATGCCAGAGAGATGACCAATGCTCATGTATTTAGAGCTGGTTGCTTGAAATGGTCACTCTTCTTTATTTGGATCCATTCCTTCTGTAAGGTAATAGGTTTTTTGTTGGTAACCCCATCATCAATTCAGTTGTTTTGGTAAACATCAATGCTCCAAATTGTAAAAACATTCTTTTTTCTCATAAACTTTTGAGAATACTTGCTGATTTAAACATACATCTTCTGATCTTTGGAGATGACCTAAACTGTGTATTTAATTCTGTCTTACAGGTATAGGAGACGATCTTCAGCTCATTCTCATTTTCGTAAGACTGCGCATGCGCCACCTCATCGCCAGTATTGCCCCCTGATATTGGGAGCGCGCCTGTCCTCAGCACATGCAGTCTGTTTACATCTGTGGCACCACATTCTCTGTCGCCGCATCAGACGTATTACAGAATTGTGAACATGTCTGACACTTCGAACAAGGTTTTTCTCTTGCGAGCTACCATTTTTGCTGCTGTACAGGGAGAACCTCTCTTCAATGGTGAATGATGCGTCTTGTCCGTCCCGGGTCAGGTGGGTGGGGACATTAGTGATCGCGTAAATTGTATTTCCGCATTGAGAGCCAGTTATTTTTCACCACCGGTCGTTTTTGATTGGCTGTTGATTTTCCATTGAAATTTTTCTATTGAAAAGATCCTCTCCTATACCTTTAAACACATGTTTCAACTGCTCCATACTGTATAATGTAAAACTCTACCAAAGTTTTCATGATGACTTTATAATTTTAAATGAATGTATCGACTTTTAGAGATTGTAACCCTCCCCCATGACAATATTCTTGTTTTTCAAATACTCATCACACTTTATTTTTTTTCATGGTTTTGCAGCTAGCCTGAGAAAAAAACAGGAAGCAAACTCAGGACACCAAGAATCACCTTAAGGTGATTTAGTCTGACAGATGTATTTACAGTAAAAAAAAAATTTGCTCGAGGGAATCTTCTGGACTGGAACAGAAGAATCTTCAACACGGGGAACCGTGAGCTCTGGAGGAAGACGAAATATTAATTTGATCCAGATGAGTTGATATTGTATGTAGAGGTGGTCTTATTGTTGGGGAGATGCCGAACCAGCAGGGACAGATGGTCGGATGTATAGGATTGGATTGTGGCTGTGGTGTTGTCTGGTGATGGAGGTCCATAGGGCGTTGGTGGTTGAAAGGCATTCGAGATGACAAAAGACATAAATTCACAAAGGGACTGAAACGAAAAATAGACGGAGATAGCAGAGACACAGCGGACACTGGAACACCTCAGCAAACTTAGTCTAGACATATTACTTCTCTTCCTTCTTGTCCAGAACCAACGTTCCTGATCTAGAACCTTTTCAGGTCATTGGGACGCATTTATCACTGGAGGAACATCAGTAGAGGATCCAGTCTATTCAATGCTTATACTGTGGTAATTCTGGTCACTTTATCACCTCTTGTCCCATCCAGCCAGATATGATCCTCCAGTAGACACAAGGATAAGTATGGGCCATATTCTTTGCAACAATATATTATATCACCAGTTTAGCATCCAGGTTTAACCTGTAAGGGTGAACAAGGAATCCTCATGGAAAAGCCTGGTTCAGATAATATGAAAAGTTTGCCTTTAATCCATTTAATTTTGTACCCAGAAAAGCAAAAGTCCTCATTGAAGTTCAGATGCGTTTTGAGTGAGGTGTTGGCATTGATTAAACAAAAATATGTCATCAGTGTATAACGTAATTTTGTTTCAAATTTGTAATTACCTCTATGTTAGGATCTTCTTTAATTTTCTAAAGCCAGTGGTTCCAAGATGGTGTGACGATTAGGGGCTATACTGTTACACACCCAATAGCATAAGGGCTTGATATAATTCAATCGGTGCTAACCCTGGCTCTAGGTTCATCGTACAACAGTCTCACACAGTTTGTAAAATAATTACCAAAGTTGAGATGTTTGGGTTTAGCCTCTAAAAACAATTTAATATGGGAGGTGAAAAATTGGTTAAATTCTGGATTATTTAGTAGCCAGGGTTTGAGGGATTAACCCCCTCTCTAACAGGTGCTTTTTTTTGTACTTCCTAATTTTGTTTTAATCATTCCCTCTTCTCTTTGAGGTCACCTGATCATGCGTTGCCATAGAAGCGCACCCATGAGCAGTGTTGACAAGGACCTGGTGTCTTCAATCAACCTCACTGGGAAAACCCATTGTTTGAGAGGGAGAGTGGATTTTTTTGGGGGGGGGATTTTGTTTGGGCCCAGATTGTGTTTGTTTTAGTTTTGAAGTTGTTAGTTGTGGTGTAACTAATTTTTGTAGGGATATAGTTTAGTACAAATGTTTTTTTTCTAACTGTAAATGAAAATGTTTCCACCCCTTAATTAGTCCTGGTAGGAGCCAATGCTTTAAACAAGGTTTAAACACGCCCTTCCCCCTGTTTCTTTTTGAATGCATGTCATGCTATGAGTTGAGACAAAATGTTTAAAGAACTGCATAAAGGGAAAAAATTGAGAGTTTGTAATATCTGGATTTTGTCTGATTTTTCATCGCAAACAAACAGAGGGACTAACTCTCCATTTGCAAGATTTCTCATAACTGTCTTTAGGAAGCATTACTATAGAGATCAGGGCATGGTCTGAAATTAAAAAGATATAAATCCGCAGTTGCTATCCCAGTGAATCATTGCTATGGATATAATGAAATAACCTATTTGAGTGCAGAAATTAGGCTCTGGAGAAAATAATGAATGCTCTTTTGTTTAAGGGTCATGTACAGCACCCTTAATATATCGAACAGCCCTAGATCCTTCATATAGGAGTTAATTACCTTCCTCGATCTGCATTTCATTAGATTTTTATTAGAGGAACAAATCAGCTTACTGTTTAAAGTCAAATTAAGGTCACCCGCTATAATTATATTCCCTTCTACTACAGATAGTTTTAAGAATATAGACTACAAGAAGATCAGATCATCACAATTTGGGGTGTAAACGTTTACCACGGTGATTACCTCAAAAAGCACCTTACCCTTCACCATTATAAATCTTCCTATAATCTTTCTGGAATAATGGGGAAATGTTTGTATATAAGAATGCAGACATTTCTAGAGCTAGAGGCTCATTCTACAAGTAGCTGCACGCCCCCCCCTGTCTGATTTTTCTGAACTAACCAATTCTCTGTGAGTGCCATGAGGGATGGAGAATCCCCTCATCACCATGTATTTTAAAATTTACTTTCAATGTGGACTATGAAGGTCCGCATGGACAACTTAGAAAACTCTGGGGGAAATAAACACAAATCTCCCTCAACCCTGATAAATAATTAAATACATAATTAATAATAGTGGGAATGCTTTGATTGGGGATGATACTCACAATTGCTGACATATCTAGTCTTCCTCTCTTATCTAAAATCCTTGAAAAAATTGTTGCTAACGAACTGAACAAGCATCTGAGCAATAATGACCTATGTGAAGTGTTTCATTCAGTTTTCAGTGCTCATCATAGCACTAAAATAGCTATACCATAAGTCACTAATAATATTCTCATGGCCTGAGATAATGGAATTGTGTCTTTTCTAGTCCTCTTAGATTTTAGTGCTGAATTTGACATAGTCAATCTCAATATTCCTATAGAAAGGCTGAAACACTGTTGGGATCAAGCTAACAGTAACAGGCTGGTTTAGATCTTACCTCTCTGATAGATTCCAGTTTCAACTAAATGATACATCTTCACGCTCCAGAGGTACTTGTGGAGAACTACAGGGTTCCGTGCTTTGCCCAATTCTCTTTATAATAAATGGTGCCCATTTGTAAAGTATTTAGACATCCTGGTAACAATTCTCATTGTCCATAATTCCCAATGAATCAAATCAGTTTGGTAGATAACAGGCATGATTCTGAACATTGGCTTTACAATTCTAAAAAGACAGGAGTTTTCATATTTGGACCCGAACCTCAGAAAAAGAAACTGAATAGTCAATCCCTTGAGCTGGATGGCATTAAATTGGTCTTTGGTAATAAAGTAATAAACCTAGGGGTTATTTTAAATCAGGATATATCATTTAAATTTCTTTGTTTCTGTTTTCTCAGGTTAGTTTTTTCATTATATTTAGTTCTACTACATAACCTATTTAGTAAAGTCCTTGAGTTCTATATTGTTTATGTTGTTTACATATGTTTTAGTTGTCTATTAAGTTAAATTTTACTATGCTTTCCCCTGTGTGCCTCCTACTTTTACTCTCTCTCTCTGTCCCTCAGCCTGCCTACATATTATCACTCACAGCTCATCTATGGAAAGAAACGCATCACTTTTTTCACATTGTTCTACCACTCACTCTCACAGCATATGTGATTGGTTCTTCCACTAACTTACTGCTACCTGGTGCCATTCAGAAAGTAACTGAGAGAGAACATTTGAAAAACCAGCGGGAAGGCTTGAGTGGAAAAGTTAGCCTGTTTTTGAAATAAGTCGAGGCGGATGGCATAGACTGGTTTGTGACTGGAAAGATATGCCGTCTCAAGTTGAGAATGAGGGAGATGATGAGATGGATTTTGTGGACTGGACCCTTGTGCGTGGTGGTAGAGGGAAGAGAGAAAAGAAATAAGTAAAAGGAAGATATTTTGAGAGGGAAAATAAGCAGTAAAAGAATTCTAGAAGAAAATAGTCCAGACTGGGCGTGGAGAAAAACATTATAGCTATTAAGAGGGTTGTTAGAGAGGAGTCCAAAATAATCATAAAGTTTAGGAAGGAGGATGAACCTATTCAACTTAGTCTGTTAGCTCTGTTGAGAAAATTAAACAAGAGGTTTGGAGAGCTAAGTTGCTAAATCCTTAGATATGGTAACCTAGAGACCTCCGGCTTAGCAAACTAATGCTGATCCTTCCTCTCTCACTCCTTTGTTGAGAAATCATGTGTTTAAACCTACATTTACTGACTCAGTTTTTTCCATAGGGCATGAAAGAGGGCTAAAATGTTTTAAGGATTTTTACAAAGATGGTGTCTTCTACTCATTACTGATTTGGCACAGACATTTAATCTTCCACCCACTCATCTCTTTAGGTATTTCCAGGTTAGAAACTGTGTAAAACTCTTATTTCCTGGTTTCCCACTGCTTTCACCGGACCAAGTTCGGGCTGGGCCTGTTCGATTAATTCCTTTTCAAAAATCTTTAATCTCAAAAGTATATGGCAAAATCCTAATTTATGGTTGTAATTTGATCTCCAAAACCAAAGAGTCCTGGGAGCACGAGTTGGGTCTGGTCCTTAATGATCACTGGTGGGACTCTGCGCTGCAGCTCATCCTTAAAAGTATAATACGTGACCGCTTGTCTTTGATTCAGTTTAAAGTTTTGTTTAGATGTCATTACTCAATGACAAGACTAGCTCAAGACTGTGGTATGTCACCCTGTAATCCAACCCACATGTTTTTCTCTTGCTCAGCACTCAAAAATTATTGGCATCCTTGCATCCTTGCAGTTACAGGTTTTATCATTTACATCCCTCATTGCCAGACGTCAAATTCTGTTACAGTGGAAATCTGTAAATGCCCCATCCAGCTCTTAGTGGATGAACGAGGTCATTTCTTTTTTGAAACTGGAAAAGATACCATATGCAAGGAAAGGTGACAAAAACAAATTCTTTACAAAGTGGCAGCCTTTTATCGACTTTTTTTAAACTTAAGCCGGTCCCCTCCCTCTTTATTTTTTGTGTTTTTCGTTTATTTATTTCATTTTTAAATTGACCATTTGCACAATTTTAGAGAAAACTTGCTTATATCTGGTATTTTTTGTAAGTTGTTAATATTATTATGATTATTTTTATTGTTGTTCTTGTATAAAAAATGGAAAATAGGTGTGCAACTTATTCTGTTTATTTTGTATTTGTTCACACACCAATAAAATATATTGAACCGAGATAATCTACTGATTACAGTTGGAAGTGAAGAGCAGAACAACAAAGTTATGAGTATTTGTAAATAAAAAGGAAAAAAAAGGTAAATGAAATAAAGACTTTGGGAGAGACAAAAGTAGTTTGAGGAGTTTTTTTCAGGTATTCCGGTGGCTAAAGATCTGGAAAAGTTCAGACGCAATATCTATGGGGGTGAAGTGAGAAAAATCAAAAGACTGATCAGAACAGTTGAAGGTAAATGAAAGGAAAGCATTTCAGTGATGCTTTTTTTTTGGATGGATGTACTGGACTTGTAATTGGCCTTTTTTAAATATATAAAGTTGTTTTGAACTTAAATTTCAAGCAGCTGTTCTTCCATAAAGGACCAAAGCATGATGTATCTGTTTTCCTGGCAGCCCATATGTCGCATATGTCCCTAAGATGACAAATACCAGAGAAATGGACATATAGGAGCAGTATGTAAGAAAGCAAGGAAGCAAAGCTGTCTGAAGATGTCCTTCCTTAAATTCATCTTCAAAGACAGACAGGTACGTGCAGACCCAACTAAAATACAGGCTATCACTGAAAAAAGATATGCGAGAAACGAAACGGCTTCAAAGATTTCTTGGATTTGCCAAGTTTTACCGCTGCTTCTTTAAAGATCACATTAACATTGCTGGACCACTCATTCAATCTTCTTAAAGATATGATCACAAAAGCTCCCATCCATGTACAGCCTGACCCCCACAAAATGTTCATCCTGGAAGTGGATGCCTCTGACACGGCAGTCTGAGCTAAACTATCCCAACATTCTGGTTTGGACCAACTTCTCTACCCATGAGCCTTTTTCTTTTGTCGTTTCACTTCCCCGGAAGGAAATTATGATGTGGGGGAGAGGGGGCTTTTGGCTATAAGGCTCGCATTGGAGGAGTGGCGCCATTGTTTGGAGGGTGCAGAAAAAACAGTGCAGGTATGGACAGAACACAAAAATCTCTCATACCTGCGATCTGCTAAGAAAACCAAACTCAAGGCAGTACCACTGGTCCTTCTTTTTCCAGCGTTTTAACCTTACCATTTCTTACAGCCCCAGATCCAAGAATAGACAAGTCCCCACCGGAATCAACTACCATCCTCCCATTCGATTGTGTGGTTGGCTTGGTAACCTGGGAGATAGAGGGGATAGTCGATAGAGCACTCCAGTAAGAACCTGACCTCTGATAACCTCCTCAGAAGACCATCTACGTACCTTCAGCTGTCCACTCTCATGTCTTCCATTGGTTCCATACATCCAAATTTTAACATCATCCTGGTTTCAGTCTGACCATTGCTCTAATCTCCCGAAATTTATGGTGCTTCCAACAGACTTCCATGAGTCTTTCTATCTGTTCCATTTGTACCAGAAATAAATCCAATAAACAACCTCCATCAGGACTTCTACAACCACTGCAAATACCCAGATATCTCAGGTCCCACTTAGCCATTGATTTTTTCCCCAGTTTACTTGTATCGCAAGCTATGACCACCATTTTCACAATTTCTGACAGTTTTTCAAAAGCGTGCTATCTAATCCCACTCAGGAAACTACCAACAGCACTCCAAAAAGCCAGACAGTTAGTTAAACATGTTTATAAACTCCATGGAATCCGCATTGAGATTCTGTCTGACCCTGGCTCCCACATTCATTTTAGTACAAATTGACCAAACAACGTCTGTGTCAGTTGCTGAGGAATCAGGGCACCCTGATGCAAGTGGACGAGAGATGATAATAAGAATCTGTTGGAATGCTACTCCTCAAGCAGCCCTAGGCAGAGGAGTTACACACAAAGGATGCGGGAGAAATGGTTACTTAAAGATCCCCATCAAACGCTTAGTATGAAATAAATCATGACGCAGTGCTCCACATTTTCTGTAGTTACTGGGGTCTGCTCAGGAAGGACAACTGCTTTCACAACTTGAGATTGATTAGATACAACAGCAGCGAGCCAGCACAGGTGGTCAGAAGGGAGTCAACTCCCATACAGAGATCGGGTATGCAGCCCCGATTAGCGATCCATCACAGCTGAATGAGGCAGCACCTGACCTGAGAGACAGAATCACAGTCCCAATGAACACCAGGCAGCCCAGATGCGGGTACAATGGCTGAGTGAAATACCATCAGAAATACCATCCAAGCCTTGACCAGCCGCCTAAAGAGATACATGAGAGAGAATGATTCTATCTGTCAGGTCAGTTGCTGCCTGATGGTTTGCTGCATACCCAATCTCTGCTTGTAGAGTTGACTCCGTCTGATCCTCTGAAGGGAGGGCATAAACATAACCAAAAAACGAAATGGATGCTATGATGAAGCTGCTAAAAACATTTACAAGCAACCATGGGTTGATAGAAGTGGTGGCCAGGATACTACAGGTCCCTGGAGAAACAGTGAGGGTGTAATGGTGACAACCTTGGACCTGCCAGGTCTGCTAATTCAGGAAGATAGCAGGTAAGCCAACATTGCAAGGGGGAAGTTACAAGAAAATTACACAGGATTTTGTTTTTTTGGGTAAAATAACTGTTGGACACACAGACTATACAATTGGCAAACATTTGTAGGAAAAAAACAATGTTAGGAGAGGAATTCTGGTTTCCACTGGAAAATTCCAAAGCCAAAGGGTACTGTAAGAGAGTTGATGGTTAATTTTGTTGATGTGAATAAACCAGTTGGAGGTAAGAGATTCCTACTAGTTGTTGCAGATAAGTTTTCGCCATGACCAGAGGCTTGTCCAAAAATTGAAAAGATACAGTCTGTTCTTAGTTTTCTGTGTTTGCAAAGTTATACCCAATGGGGTCTCCCAGATAGATTATCATAGGATTTATGTCTAGAAAGGGTTTGTGCATAAAACAAATTCTACATAAATTGGGAATTAAGAAACACCTTGGAGCTGTTTACCATGTTCAGACAAAGTGTGTAAAAAAGTTTGTGAAAAAATCTATTGTGTATCAAAATATACAGGTCTGAATTGGGTAAGTGGCTCATTTTCTAAAGTGATATCTTTGGTATGTATTAATTTTAAGTGTTTTAATTCAGTTATAGCCAATTTCTGAACTGGCTTTAAATGTTTGGAGTTGCATTCAAGGAAATTTCTTAAAAGAAGAACTGGCATTTTTATTATTCTATTTATTTATTTTTGGGAAGGGAAGGGACAGTTTTTCCCCCTACTTGTGTTAGTTTAGGGACGAAAAAAAGAGTCATTTTTTGTTTATAATGGGTAAGCTGTCACTATAACATTTTGTGATACACACAAATGATTTTACATTTTAATAATTTATTATTGGTTTTTAATCTAATATGTTTTTTTTTGCCGCTGTTTTTTTGCTGACGTTTGTGTTAATCAGTATGATAAATTTGGTTTACCTTAGCACTTGATTCATTTTAATTACTTTTTCCGATTGCTCATTCTTATCAACAGCATGTTACCACACGTTGGGGTGTTCCAACTCTGATTAAAGCTTTTATTGGATGAAAGCGGGGAAATTAAAATGAGGAATGGATTGTTGGTATGAGACAGTGAAACTGTCAGTGTGAGTCTTTTCTAGTCACTTCCCCAGGTTTCCAGAGGGGGTCACCAGTTCTCTGATGCTGGAGCTTCCTCCACAGGTGCACCTGGTTACCTCTGACGAGCTGGGCCAGTATAAGAGAAGTGGTGAACCAGCTACTCAACGCCTGAGTATTATCTACTACCGGTAAACTATCCTCAGATCCCCTCGTAGTGAATTTTTGAATGCTTCTCATTGTTTCTAGTGTTTTTGCTCCAGTAGTCTCTTCTATTTTGAACGCCTCTCTTAGTCTCTAGTGTTTTTGCTTCCAGTAGTCTTTTGTAATTTTTGAATGTTTTTGACTCCACCATTTGTTTGCTACTTTGTTTTTTTCCACGCCCGTAGTAACCATTGTGTCTCCGCCCCAGGTCACCTCTTGTCATCCAACTCTAACAATCAACTAGTTACTCTCTGGCTTCTCTCATCATATGGTTCATACTCCTCTTGGCTAAGCTCGATCTGTCCGCTCCAGCATCCATCATCTGCTGCTCTGACCTCTTCTGGATCTAACCTCATCATCCCCACTGGAAAAGACTCCCCGCTGACTCCTCCCTGGCGATTCCAACTCACCGTCCAGAGTAAGATCGTTCCCTTCATTCATTCTCTCACACTCAACTGTAACTCACAGTTGTAAAACAAATCAAATAATAATGCACCACCAGTAGTGGCTGAATTCGACCTTTTCTGACTCTGCTTACATTTTCATTGTAGCATATGGTTTATGTCAATGACCGCCGACAAACCTTGCACATTGGCTTACTTTGCTCCAAAACATTTTTTAGATGCCCAAATCTCCGCCACAAAAACAAAATTGTCTTACTTTTCTTGTAAACACTGATTCTGTTTACAAAAAATGTGGACTCTCACTGGCTGTCGTCCCAATATGGCCACTTTCCTCTACTTTAAATACTATTATAGAAATTTGCATCCATATTAGTGGATTCCCGGCAACTACTAGATTATATTTGTCTTACAATTTACATCATGTGTGATTGAAAAAAAATGTGTTACTGCCAATAACTATCAAAACAAACCTGACATTTCTCACAGTCACTAATAATAATCACATAATCGCCCCGGCTTAGTGCCAGTCAAAAACTTGTTAGACAGATCAACCAATGTGCCCCTTCAAAATATTGAAAATATTAAAAGAGGACATCCATATTCCTGGATCTCCATATCACCTGCAAGATAAATATTGGGGACTGCATTTTAAAATGTGAGAAATATGATGCATTTTCACTGAAAAATATGGTATTTTTGCTAACCTACTGTGCTATTGTTGGCAACATGACTTCACATGATGTGCACCATGTGCCACAGATTGTGGAACAGAGGTGACATTTCTAAGTAGGTACACATCTAGAGCATGCAAGGACATTCTCCTACTTTTTAAAAATTGTCTTGCCTGAGAAACTACGTCTGTTTTCTCCAAAATGTGTTTCAGTGTTGTCTTTGCTGAAGTAATATGATATATTGTCAGACTGTAACTTTTATACAGTTAATTTCTCCACAAAAAAGTTTTATGGATGTATCATTGTGTTTGCACCTAGTTTTAGATGTATAAAGGGTTGATTGAAACAATCTTATTTGCATAAATCATAAATATGATAAGTTGACTTATATGTTTCACTACCACTTGAAAATTAATTATAGATCTTAAAAGATAGAGACACTCACATAGACAAGTTCCAGATAAAAGTCGTGTTGCCATGTATGGGGGAGCACAGTTTTGGAAGACAGGCTGCAACACATAGCTGGAGAATGTGAGGGCAATGACAGCGAGGGTGGTTGGGTACATGATGAGGACTGCACTCCACAACAACAGAAATCTAAAAGAAACAGGAAACAATAGTAACATAAGATAAAAGGAAAAACACACCCAAATTCTAAATGATAGAAAAAAAATGGCAAACTATAATAGACTTTGATCAAAACATACACAATTCCTATGCTGAATTGTAGTCCATCAAAAGACTTATGTGCTAAAAAAATGCAGAATTCATTAGTTTAAAGGTCTGAGTTTATGATGTTCCACAAAAAAATGTGCCGGTCATTCCTAGAAAAATAGAGAGAAACATTTTAGCTGTAGTTAGAGTTTCAGTTTATGTAATAGGCATCATATTCCAGTTAAAATTGGTCATCCATTCAATTCAATTCGGTTCAAAATTACTTTTAATAAAGCAACACTACACAAGTTTCAGTTTTGGTTGATTTTGATGGCCAGTGGACAAAAACGGTAGTGTTTTCCCTGTAGGAAGAGTACATCTCCCATGAGGACCAGCTCATAGCGTTGTAAAATGCTGATCTCCCAGTCACCTGCAGTTGGATTGAAGTACATTTCTGTTTTAAGTGGGCGTGTGAAGGATGAATAGTGATAAGGTAACGAATGTAATTGTGGTGAAACAACGTCATATGATAATACTGAAAATAAGAAACAGCAGAAGTTACATGTGCCCTAAAGCAGTCAACCCATTTGTGGTTGTTTTGTGTAGCAGAGTCCCTGCCACCTTCCTCAAAGCTGCTTTGTGCCGGTTAAAGAGATACGAACCCCCTCGGGCCATGACAGAGGTGTCATTAAAACAGCTGTAATTTGACGTATAATCACAAAAGTTACGAAAATATTTTAGGAAGGTTGAAAAGTTACTTAGTGTTGTTTTAATCCTAAAGAAATATTAAACTCCAGTTATTTAAGCTTACAGTCACTGACTGAAGTAAACTCCAGTTAGAGATCACCAACTCTTGCTGTACAGTCTAAAAAAGAGGATAATCAAGGTTGTCCATAATTTATTTATTTTTCTGTTAAATCCATCCTTTTCAGTGGTTCCACAATAGCCTCCAGACATGACCAGCCTTCATTTTGTCAGAGTGAGTTCCTTTTCAGCACTTCTCCAGGGGGCCACCTGTGCTCTTCCTCTGCTGGAGCGTTTGCCACTCCAGGTGCGCCCGGTTGGTGTTGATGAGCTGAGCCAGTATAAGAGGAGTGGTGGATCAGCTACACGACGCCTGAGTGTTTGTTACTCCTGGTTCCCATCATCTCTAGTTCTCCAATCCTCACAAGATCTCTCTCCGGTCCACCGCATCCATCCAGTCTCCCTGCTCCTCTTGGCTTGGCTTGATCTGCCCGCTCCAGCATCAATCCACCTGCCGTACACGCTTCCCTGAACAACTTCTCCACTCTCCACCGCTGATAAGGAACTCACCTCTCACCTTCCCCCTCATGTCAACATCCTATCAAGCACAATGGTCTCTCGTCTCCCACTTTGTCGTACGCTCTGAGTCTCATGACGTTCCCCACTGTCCCACTGTCCCTGCTGACCTGCCGAACATCACCGTCACCCACTGTCTCCCGTTGCCGGATCCCACTCCTTTCCCCGTCAATAAAATTCATTATAACTGTTCTCCTGACAGTTCTCTGTTTATGTGGGTCAGAAGCCTAAACATCATGACAGAACACTCAGGCCAAGCAGTCCCACAAGAGGCTGTCAGGAGGGTTATCACAAACCAATCAGCCATGCTCCACTCTCACGAGTTCGTCCTCCATTCACTAACCAAACAACAAGCCACCCCCAATCAAACTCTGGATCAAATAACTCACCTCCTTCAGAATCTTGTCCCTAAACCCTCCGGCCTGGTTCCCCCACCTTACGAGGGCGCAACAGCTTCATTCCCTCCGTCGCCGCCACTTCCGCATTGTCCGGTTTCCCGAGGGGTTCCACTTCCAGTTCCGGACAGGTATTCGGGGAAGACTGGCAGCTGTGAGGGTTTTATGATGCAGTGTTTGTTGGTTTTTGCCCAATCCCCAAACGGTTTTCTCAATGATGACGCCAAGATAGCGTTTGTTGTCGGTCAGTTGTCCGGAACACCGCTAAAATGAGCTGAATCGCGCTTTCACAGATATCCTGAGTTCAGTTTGTCCTTTCAGGACTTTAAAGAGGAATTCATGATGGTTTTTGGTCATGAGACGGATTTTTTAACTGTTTCTCGGAAGATACAGAAATTAAGACAAGGCTCTAGAACAATAGCGGAGTTTTGCATAGAGTTCAGAACCTTGGCAGCCCGTTTAGATTGGGACCCTCGTGCATTAAAGAGCACATTTTTCTTTGCCTTAAACGAGCATTTGCAGTACGAACTAGCCCTGTTTGATGAGCCTCCCACTTTAGATGAGTTTATTGCTCTGGCAGCCCGAGTTGATGGCAAGAGAGAGAGAGACTGGTTAAGGGCTAGCAGTAGAATTTCTGCCAGCCAGGCCACGCAGTCGTTCAGCCCCTGCCCGTGGAATCCTCTTCCAGTGCTGTTCCTGAACCCCGCAGATCGTCGCCCCCGGGACCGGAACCCATGCAGGTCGGACGAACCAGATTGTCCCCGGAGGAATGGCAACGGAGGATGCAGTCTAAAGAGTGTCTTTATTGTGGAACTCCAGGTCATTTCATAGCCAACTGTCCCAGCCTCAGGAAGGAGAAGCTCCTCGAGAGGGTCCGCCTGTAAACACTAGGCAACAGGCGGACCATAACACCTGACCTAGTTAGTCTTGTCTTCTTCTTCCTGCCACCATTATTCATAACCAGAAGTCAATTCAATCTTTCCGTCTTGGTTTAATCAGGTTGCAAACAATCCCTCATAGCCCAAGCACTAGTCGAGCAGTTTCAGATAGCCACTTCCCCTTTAGAAAACCCTCTCCAAGTCTCTGCTCTTGATGGTAGGTCGCTACCCCAAATCACTCACATCACTAATCCTCTAGATCTAGTTCTCTCTGGAAATCATAAAGAGCATCAATCATTTTTTGTTTTTTCCTCCTCTCAACCCCATATTATTTTAGGTTTCGACTGGCTTCACTCCCACAACCCCACCATAAACTGGTCTGACTGCTCCATTTCCTCCTGGTCATCTAACTGCCTCTCCTCCTGTCTCCAGGCCGCTATTCCTCATAGCCCGTCCCAGGAGGACATCTCCATCGATTCCCAGGATCTCAGCAACATACCCGAGGAATACCTGAACCTGAAGCAGGTCTTCAATAAGAGTAAGGCCTGCTATCTACCTCCACAGAGACCATATGACTGCGCCATTGACCTGTTGCCCGGAGCTCCTCTACCTTCCAGCCGCCTCTTTGACATCTCCCATAAGGAACGGAAATCGATGGAGACCTATATCAATAAGTCCCTGGCCGCTGGTATAATCAGGTCCTCCTCTACTCCCCTCCAGGCGGGCTTCTTCTTTGTCACCAAAAAGGATGGTTTGCTCCGACCCTGCATTGACTACAGAGGTTTAAATAATATCAACGTTAAAAATAAGTATCCTTTACCCCTCATCACCTCCGCCTTCAAGTCCGTTCACCGAGCCACCGTTTTCACCAAACTGGATCTTCGGACCGCCTATCATCTTGTCCGCATACACCAGGGGGACGAACGGAAAACTGCCTTCGAGACTCCCCTCTGTCATTTTGAGTACTCCGTCTTGCCTTTTGGTTTATGCAATGCTCCGTCCATGTTTCAAGCTCTGATTAACAACGTTGTACGGGATTTCCTTAATATGTTTGTTTTTGTCAATCTAGACAACATCCTCATTTTCTCCAAAGACCTCTCAGAACACAGATCCCACGTCCGGCTAGTGCTTCAACGCCTCCTCAAGAACCGTCTCTACGTTAAGGCTGAGAATTGTGAGTTCCACAAATCTTCCATAACCTTTCTTGGCTACATCTTCGAGGGTTGGCAGATCAGAGCAGACCCCACTAAGGTTCTCGCAGTCACCGAATGGCCCACTTTTGACACAAGACGACAACTACAACGCTTCTTAGGATTTGCCAACTTCTATACCCGTTTCATCAAGAACTATAGTCAGACCGTTTCCCCCCTCACAGCCTTAACTTCCACTAAAAGAACTTTCCTCTGGACTCCCAAACCTGACAAAGCCTTTCAAGATCTCAAGACCCTCTTCTCTCAAGCACCTGTTCTAGTTCAACCAGATCCATCCCGTCAATTTACCTTAGAGGTCGACGCCTCCGACCTGGGAGGTAGAGCCATCCTCTCCCAGAGATCGGAGGAGGAGAGCAAACTCCATCCATGCGCCTTTTTCTCCCGACGTCTTTCACCGGCAGAGCGCAATTACGATGTGGGAGACCGAGAACTGCTAGCCATCAAGCTAGCGCTTGAAAAGTGGGGTCATTGGCTGGAGGGTGCCAACCATCAGGTGCTGGTTTGGACTGACCATCGCAACCTGGAATACATAAATTCTGCTAAACATTATAACTGTTCTCCTGAGAGTTCTCTGTTTATGTGGGTCTGAAGCCTAAACATCATGACACTTTTTTAGGTTGTTGAGCATTTTTAGGTCACTTATTCTGATGCTCCTGCCCTAACAGATGATGGCATATAAGAGACTATCTTCTAAAGAACATACTTGTGAAAGATAAATAGCATCTTTCTGTAAAGTTCTAAGTTAATCAAGAAATACAGTGTCATGATATTGGGTTTTGGCTGGGTGTTGCATTGTTTTTCCTCCTTGTTCCACCAGAAGGCATCAATGAGATGGATTTTCTGGAGCTCTCTGTGTGTCACACAGGTTCTGTCCATCTCCTTGATTAGGCTGAGAAGCTGGGCTTTATCTTTGAGGGTGGACAGATACGTGCAGACCCACTAAAAAATTCAAACCGTCACTTAATGGAAAATACCAGACACACGAATGCAGTTACATTGATTTCTACGTTTTGCTAATTTCCACCAGCAATTTATCAAAAATTATTTTAATCACTGTACCAGTAACTGCTCACTACCACCAAGACAAAATTCTCCTGGACAACCACTGCAGACTCCACCTTCAGTCAACTAAAACAGATTTTCATTTTTGCCACTGGTTGGAGGGTGCAAAACATCCAGTGTTGGTATGGAGTGATCACAAAAACCTTTGATACTTGCATTTAGACAGTCTTGTTGGTCCCCTTTTCTCTCCCCTTTGAACCTCTCAATTTCTTACAGACCCAATTCCAACATTAAATCGATGCACTCACTAGATAGTCTACCACTGATGACTTTCCCCTGGAATCTACTATTATGCTTCCATCCAGCTGTATTCTGGGTTTGGTAACTTGGGAGATGAAGGAGATAGTCAGCACAGCTATACAAAAAAAAAAAAAAAAAACGGATCCCAGGCCTCAACCAAAACCAACACTCCAGGTCCCGCCCAGAGTGTGCTCCTAAATCATTAATTGTTCCACACACTGAAGTTCTTGTTTTATCCCAGTTGTAGTCGAACCACCGCCCTCATATCCCATAAGTTTTGATGGTTAACTACTCATAAGGACTGTTGTGAGTACATTAAAGCATTTTCCATCTGATCCCCCAAAAAGTCCAATAATCAATCTCTTTCCATCCTTCTACAAAGCCCTACACATTCCAAAGACCCTGCTCACACATCGCAATTTGTTTTGTTACAGGACTACTTTTGTCATTTCTCTTAAGCCTGCAATTTAATTCCATTCTGCATGTTACCCACAGCTCTTCAGACTGCCCCCCTACTCGTGAAACACCTTTTCAAACCGCATGGAATAGACGTTGGAGTCAAGGTCCTAGCTTGTTTCCCAAGTGTGGAAACAATTCTGTATAGAACTGGGGGCCAAGGTAAACCATACATCCGGCTACAATCTTTATTCCAATTGTCAGACAGAGTGTCTAACTCAAGAGACTGATGCTGATCACTACTGTCTCACATCACCCTCCATCCAACTGGAGCCAGTATCTCTGCTAGGTAAAGTACATTTATATTTAAATTTATGCATTTAGCAGATGCTGTTATCTAAACCGACTTACAAAAAGAGGGTTTAACATTTAACTACGACGCAATTTGCCTGCAATATGATAGGAGAGGATTTAACATTTATAATGACACTCATTTACAGCATTTAGGTAAACACAGAAGGCCCAAGTACCACACACTGAGTGCTAACTAATATCAGGGGGGGTAATAAGTGCTTTTAGATCTTTCAGGGCAATAGATACCCTCGGAGGAGCTGGGTCTTCAAGGATTTCTTGAAGGTGGAAAGAGAATCTGATGCTCTGATAGTGCACGTAAGGTCGTTCCACCAGCGAGGAACCGCAAATGAGAAGAGTTTAGATTGACCTACACGAGGCTTTGGTCGCGTTAGTTGGCGCTCCTTGGAGGAACGGAGCGGGCGAGCAGTGACGTAAGGCTTTAAGAGGGTGTTGAGGTAGATGGGCGCTGATCTATCACAAACTCTGTATGCCAGCATTAGTTATTTGAATTTGATGCGTGCAGCTAAGGGAAGCCAATGGAGTTCAGTGAAAAGGGGTGTGACATGCGATCGCTTTGGCTGGTTGAAAACAATGCGGGCTGCAGCATTCTGGATCATCTGTAGTGGTCTCACAGCACAGGCTGGAAGACCTGTAAAGACGGCGTTGCAGTAGTCAAGGCGGGAAATGACCAAGGTCTGAACTAGGAGCTGTGTTGCATGTTGAATTAGATATGGCCTAATCTTCCTGATGTTGAATTGAGAAAAGTGACACGATCGAGCGAAAGAGGCAACCTGATCCTAAACCTAACCCCAATGCCCATGTCTGCCAGCTTGGTAAGTAGGATGCTGTGGTTTACAGTATCAAATGCAGCTGAGAGGTCCAGTAGGATGAGAACTAATGATTGGGCTGTTGCTTTGGCTTCTTTTAAGGATTCCGTTACTGACAGGAGTGCCGTTTCGGTGGATTGTTCCCTCTTAAAGCCTGATTGGTTAGAATCATGTTGGGAGAGAAATTTTGTCACCTGCTTTGAGACAGGTCTTTCGATTATTTTAGATAGGAAAGGGAGTAGGGAGACCGGTCGGTAAATCTCCACTTGGGTGGGGGCTAAGGAGGTTTTTTTTAATAAGGGACTCACCTGGGGCTTGTTTGAAGGCGGTGGGGAATCATCCGGTAGATAGTGAAGCATTGATCACGTGAGTGGCTGCTGTCACAACGGTTAGAGCTATGGCTTGCAGGAGTGTGTTGGGAATAGGATCCAGAGGGCAAGATGTAGGGCGGTTGCCTGTGAGAAGCTTTGATATCTCATCCTCAGTGAGAGGGTTATATGAAGAAAAGGAAGCATTGGGTTCAGCGGCGCTCAGAAGAAGGACCAGTGGAGAAGGGTGAGCTGTGGTCTGTGTAGATGGGTCTGAGAACTGACTGCTGATCGCTGCCACTTTGTCAGTGAAGAAGTTGGCGAAGGAATCTGCCGTGAGGTTGGTTGCAGGACGAGGAGGTGGTGGATTTAACAGAGACTTGAAGGTAGAAAATAGCTTCCGGGTGTCGGTAGCGCTGTGGATCTTGTCCTGATAGAACTTCTTTGCAGTGGTGACGCTTTATGAGAAGGATGAGAGCAGCATTTGGAAGTGTGACAGATCAGATGGGTCCTTTGATTTGTCCCATCTTCTCTCTGCAGCTCGGAGGTTTGTGCGAGTATGCCCACAACTCGCACATTTATTCAACAACTAATTTTTCCATATTCTAGGTCTCCACAGGCTACCAACCACCCATTTGTCGGGCGAAAGGAATATCTCCCTGACCTACGTAAACCACCACATTCAGTGTTGTCAAAACATCTGGAAGATCACCATCACCATCCTCACAGCCGCACAGCTTTTCAAAAAAGGGAATTTCATACCGCAAAAAAACCCCAGCACAAAACTACTGTATAATAGGTTTGGCTTTCAACCAGAGATATTCCTCTAAAGTCAATTTTTAGAACTCATACCCCAGAAACATTGGACCTTTTTCCGTTGAGAGCAACATCAGTCCCACCACCATTACTCTCCGTATTCATCCCACTTTCCACGTATCACAACTGAAACCAGTTCATACAGCACCTTGTGTGTCACACAGGTGCTGTTCATATCCTTGATGAGGCTAAGGAGTATAAGAGGAGCAGCACTGGATTCACACCTGAGCTACCAATGCATAGTACCCAAAAGCCTCCTCTGTGTTTTTCTTGTTGTGAGGATAATCTTCGTTGTTGTTCCTGTTGGGGGATCCATTTTGTACATAAACTGGAAGTTGCAGGAATCCACTTTGTAAACCAACTCTATTGGAATACCCCAAGGGGTAAGCCCACCTACTGACGTCACAATCACGGCAACACAAAAATAGGCCCCACTTCCATCTTTGGCTTTTCCATAGGTTGATTTAGATAAATGACTCTGTATAATTTAAAGAGCAGAGTTACTGTGTCTACCACTTATATTATGAACACACGCCCTCATAAGAGACTGAACAGATTTTGCTAATTATTTTCTGATTATCAGGTGCTGGCCCTTTTATTAAGTATACATTTTCATCCATCAATCCATTGTCTTCCTCTTATCGGGGATCGGGTCGCGGGAGTAACAGCCTAAGCAGGGAGACCCAGACTTCCCTCTCCCCTGCCACTTGGGCCAGCTCATTCGGGGGAATCTTAAGGCGTTCCCAGCCCAGCCGAGAAACATAGTTCCTCCAGCGTGTCCTGGGTCTGTCTCTAGGCCTCCTTGTGGGACGTGCCCAGAACACCTCACCAGGGAGGCGTCCAGGAGGCATCCTAACCAGATGCCCGAGCCTCCTCAACTGGCTCCTCTCGATGTGGAGGAGTAGCGGCTCTACTTTGAGTCCCTCCCGGATGGCCGAGCTCCTCACCCTATCTCTAAGGGAGAGCCCAGAGGAAATCCATTTCAGCCGCTTGTATCCGGGATCTTGTTCTTTCGGTAATTACCCAAAGTTCTTACCATAGATGAGGGTAAGAAAATATATCGACCGGTAAACCGAGAGCTTCGTATACATATTTCTTATTAATAATAATATTAATACATGAATTAATGATCATTATTAATAAATTCTTAATTATTAATAAACCCCAACATTCCTTCTAGCTGGTGTTGTCCATAGCAACATCTACTCTGTAAGCCAGCATTAGTGATTTCCCTTAGCTGCACGCATCAAATTCAAATTACTAATGCTGGTTTACAGAGGGTTTGATGGATCAGTGCCCATCAACCTCAATACCCTCTTAAATCCTTACGTCACTGCCCGTACGCACCCTTCCTCTTAGGTCCCCCAACTAACGCGACCAACATCCCGTACAGGTCAATATAAACTCTTCTCATTCACGATTCCACGCTGGTGGAACAACCTTGTATGCACTATCAGAGCATCAGATTATATTTCCACCTTCAAAAAATCCTCAAAGACCCAGCTCTTCCGAGAGTATCTCTTGCCCTGAAAGATCTTAATGCACTTATTACCCCCCAATATTATTTAGCACTCAATGTATTTTACTTGGGCCTTCTGTGATCCTGCTTTTGCTTGAAGCCAATGATCAGCTTGATCAGAAATCTGAGATATTGCTCCTTTTTAGTTTGCTCACCGTCATCCTCCTGTGCTTCTCCATTCTTTCTCTAATCTTGATTTTTAGCTGCTATGGTGTAGTTCCTAATAATTCCTTGTCTCACTTCCTGAAAAGCATGCAGTTTAAAGTATTGCAAAAGTATTCACAGTTACTACATTTATATTTGTTTGTTTCTTTTTTTTACATTTTCATGTCTTATTTAAGGTAATGTGATTGGGGGTGATGTCATGATCTGTGTTGTTTTGTTGTTGTTTTGCGTTGGTTATGTGTTATCATTCTCTATCTATTCATCTTCTCCACTACTCCACCTCCTTCTATTCAGTATTTAAGTCTGGTTCTTTCATCCACCACTCGCTGGAATATTGCCTTATCTCGCCTTTCCTCGTTCCCCTGCTCTCCTCCAGAGTGGTCCTCTTTCTGACCTCCTGTTTTTCTCTCGCCCCAGTAAGTTTCTCCCTTCTGCTCAACTGGATTTACCCTGCTGATCTCTCCCCCCGTTTCTGTGTTCTCCGTTTCGCCTCTGTTATTTTGTTCTTCCTTTGTTTGTTTTTTCTTCCTCTGCCTCTTAGCTCCAGCGCTCCTCATCGTTGTTTGTTTATTAGTTTAGTTCTTTGTTTACTGTTTCCGCCTTGCGTTTTCCTCCGTTTGTTTTTCCACCTCCATCCGTGTTACTATCATTTTCAGTTCATGTGTCATGTCAGTATTAATTTCGTAAATTAACTATTATTTCTTGAGATAAACTATTATTTCTTCAGAACATGCCACCTCTGCTTGAGCATTTATCAGATACCGTGACAGTGACCTTGTGTCGTCTATTGGCTAGCCACTAATATAGTCCAGGTTTGTGTAATCTAATCCCAATAAAAATCCAGCTGCTCTGTCATGGCTTTAGTAGTTGCTTAAAAGAATACTAGTGACTCCAAGAAACACACCAGACAGGTCAGGGATACAATTGTGTGGATGTTTAAAGCAAAATTGGAGCTACAAAAACATTTCCCAAGCTTTGAACATCTCACTGACCGCCGTTTAATCTATCATCCATTTATGAAAAGAGTATGGCACAATTTTAAACCTACAAAGGCTCTCCACCCAAACTAACAGGCATCAGAGATGCAGCCAAGAGGCCCATGGACAAACTCCAGAGATCCAAAGTACAGGTGGCAGAATCTGTTGACAGGCCAATTTATTGTGTACAGAAAATATGTGGTTTTTTAATGGAAAACTCTGTTGCAGTTTGCTACGAGCCATGCTGGGGAAACAGCAAACATGTGAAAAAAGAGTGCTTTAGTGATACAAAACAAAACTGTAACTTTTTGGACAAAATCCAAAACCCTATGTGTGGTGGATAACTAACACTGGACATCAATCTGAACACGCAGGTCACAGCTGAAGGTTTAGCAAAATGTGGAGGTTAACATCACATTTTTTCTGAAGTGAACATGCTTTGCTTAGGTGCTGACCAGAATGATCCATTGTCTTTTTCATTTTCTAAATAGCTTCCTTCAGAAAATTATGTTTTTAAGAGTAGTATGTAAAAACTATTGCTAAAAAATTATCATTTTACTACTACTATCTTGAAGAAAATACAAAAATAACTGCATTTTGGAGTAATTTTGAGGTGCGTAGGTACGTATACCTAAACTGAAATAAGAAGATAACAGGAATGAAGTAGAAAACTGTATGTAAAGATGTAAATCCTATTTGAATAGTAAAAAGTCAGATATTTATAAATTTTTTATTTCTAAACCTTTAGACAGAAAACTTCATCAAGATTATTTTAAGTAGATTGCACTCGCTTAGACCTGTGACATGAAGAAAATGCTTTACTCACCCTGTTAGCCCACCAAATATCTCTGTCACATAGGAGTAGTCCCCGCCAGATTTGGGAATGGTGACACCCAACTCAGCGTAGCACATGGAGCCTAGAGCAGCAACACAGCCTCCAAGTACCCACACAATCAAAGCCAAACCCACTGAACCAGAGTGTTCGAGGACTCCCTTTGGAGAAATAAAGATCCCAGAGCCAATGATGTTTCCTGGGAAGAAGAAGAAAGAAAAGTTAATTTCTCAGACATTTCTAACTCTCCATTTAGGGAGTCCTGCATAATCTTGGATATGTTTATCAAGAGTAGTACCACATGTTAATACCAAACAAAAATTCACTCCTGTTTCACATACTGTTTTTTGAAGAACATATGGTAAAATTGGTTACTATGAAGAACATAGTAACCCCTATTATCCAAGCTTATTTACAGAGCTATTGCAGATGCTGATGGCTATGGGCTGACAGGATCAATATAGTAGTCTGTATTAAAGCAAAACAGTAAAATAGGCATAAACACCACACTCAGATAACTGGGTACTGGACTTTCTCACCAACAGACCACAGACAGTAAAAGCTGGCAATAACTCCTCACAGACGACGATTATGAACACTGGAGTCCCCCAGGGTTGCGTGCTGAGTATGCTGCTATTCACCCTGATGATCTATGACTGTTGTACCATACACAACTCAAACCACATCATTTAGTATGCAGACGAAACATTAGTAGTGGACCGGATCAGCTAAGATGACAACTCAGCCTACTGAAATGATGTAACCCATCTCATCAACTAGTGTGAAAGAAACAACAAGCACATCAATATTAACAAAACAAATGAAATAACTGTGGACTTTAGGAAATCTCACAACTCACACCTCTCTCCATCAATGGGAGTGCTATGGAATCAGTGAAACGCACCAAGTTCCTTGGGGTGCACATCACTGAGGACCTGTTGTATACTTGCAACACCACCTCCCTGGGCAAAAAGGCACAGCAATGCCTGCACTTCCTACGAACGATTAAGCTAGTCTCCCCCCTTCAACACTCACCACCTTCTACAGGGGAGCTATCGAGAGCATCCTAACCAGCAACCTGTCAGTCTGGTACAGCAGCTGCCATGTTGCTGACTGGAATGCTTTACAGAGAGTGGTGAGAACAGCAGAGAAGATCATATAGGATCAGTACAAATAGCCATACATGATCGGTATCCATAAACGCTGCCAAAAAAGAGCCAACAACATCATCAAATATAGGACTCGCTAGCTATCTGTGTGTCAGATGTTTAGTTACTCCACGGCGTCCTTTAAAGATAATGGTACTTGCATTAAATGTAGAATTTTTGTAGCGAGGCGAGGGTGACTGAATTGGAAGCCCGACTCCATGCTGTTGAAACACAAGCAGAAAGCCGAGGCCCATTAGCCAACAAGAACAGGCTGCCCTAGCAGGTCTCCAGCAGATCCCAAGCAGCTGGGACCTAAGTCCGGCTGGGTGATTGTATGCAGAAAGCATAGTCCCTGAACCCAGCCTAAGCCTCACCACCAACCTGTTAATGTTTCTAAGCTACTTATCCCATCCAGCAACACACCCGCTGAGAAGTAGACTCTGGTAATTGGGAGCTCCATAGTCAGAAACGTGGCTTTAGAGAAACCTCCACCATTGTCAAATGTTTGCCTGGGGCTAGAACAGGCAACATAAAATCATGCCTAAAACTGGTCTTTATTACTTAATGACTTAATTCTTGATAATCAAATTGGTTTACTTTGTTCAACATAACCAGGCTGCAGCATCTACTCCCTGTAATTATTCATATGTTCACATTCCTCGAAGTACTGGGAGAGGTGGAGGAGTAGGAAGCCTTTTTCAATCAGATTTATCAATTAATCTCATGCCTACTAACAGATATAGTTCCTTTGAACATTTAACACTTAGCCTTCCTCATCCAACCTCTAAAAGACCATCCTCCAGGTCCATACTCTGAATTTCTAGATCAGATCTCAGATTTTTTTCATCTGAATTAGTGTTAAACATGGACTCCTGACTACTTAGTCATTATATTGGTAGATTTTAACATTCATGTTGACACCAAAAAGAACAGTCTAAACGTAGCCTTTACTGCAATTTTAGACTAAAACGGCTTTACTCACAAAAGCCAGACACCTACCCACTGTCTTGGTTACGCTTTAGACCTTATGCTGACTTATGGCATTAAGAGTGAAAAAGTTACAGTAATGCCTCACAACACTCTTCTCCACGACCACTTTTTGATAACTTTTTTGTTCTTTTTTACTGAGTACTCAACATCTAAAAGAAAATGCCATTATTGTAGGTTTCTAACAGAATACTGTTACAACTTTTGAAACTGTATTCTAACTTTAATTTAAGTATCTCAAGGTGACACAGTGGAGGGGAGCAATTTAATCTAATTTTGTACAAAAATTGATGCTCTAGTTCATAGTATTAGTGTCAGGGTTTGTTGAGGATAGATCAAAATGCAGGTGAAAATTTAATCATAACACAGAACCACAGGAATCATGGAGCACAGGAAGATGACGAAGAGGCAAGAACAGGAGACACAAGGTAAGGTCACAGAGGATCCAGCACTGTATGAGAGAATGAACCGGGTATATATACACTGAGATTGTGGGAGGTGGAACAATGAAAGAGACTGATGACATAATTGCTATCAGCTGCAAATGTTAAAAATCAGGTGACTGGCTGAGGATATTTATTTTATGTCCCATATAAAACAGGTCTCTAAGATGTCCTTCTTTCACCTTAGAAATATAGCCAAAATTAGAAATATACTCTCTTGGAGTGATGCTGAAAAACCAGTCCATCCATTTGCTACTTCAAGGCTTGACTATTGTAACTCTTTATTAGAAGAAAGTTGACAAAATGCAGTTAAAAGTCTTCAGTTGATCCAAACTGCTTCAGCAAGAGTTCTGATGAAACTTAAAAGGAGACATCCTATCTCCCCTATTTTAGCTTCTCTTCATTGACTCCCTGTCAAATTCAGAATAGATTTTAAGATTCTTCTTTTGAAATATAAAGCCCTCACTAATAAAGCTCCATTATACATTTGAGATCTGATTACTCCTTATATCCCTAAGTGACCACTTTGCTCTCAGACCACAGGTTTACTGGGGTAAACAGGTTCACAGGTTCACAGGTTCCTAGAATCTCTAAAAGTAGAATAGGAGGCAGATCTTTTAATCATCAGGGTCCTCTCCTGGAGAACTAGCTTCCAGCTTTAGCCTGTGACAAAGACACCCTATCTAGTTTCAAAGCTAGGCTTAAAAGCTTCCTGTTTGATAAAGCTTACAGTAAGGAAGAGGTACAGAAGACAGCCTAATACGGTTGGAGGTAGAACTCAGTCTAGACCAAGAGTTCCCAACCAGTCAATCCCGGTCTACTGGTAGACCGTGGGCTGATCCCAAGTCGACCGCAAGGTATGACCTGTTATGACATGACAGGAAGTCAGTGTTACCAACTTACCGACTTTGACACTATATTTAGCGAGTATTCAGACATTCTAAAATAAACAAAAAATAATAATAAAAATAAATTACAAAAGAAAAAAAGAAAAGAAAATTTTTTTTCAAATTTGTTTCGGCGAGTCACGCCCGCGTAGGCTTCTACCAGCAGCTGCGCTGTCGGGTCAGCGTTTTTGGCGCAGCCGAGTGGCCGTTGCACTGCGGGGCGGAAGCGTGTCACGCCTTCTGCATTACTACCTGTTCTACCTGGATCTGGAGAACTCGCAGCACACGGACAACATCACGGAGAAGCTGTGGAATGCAGTGCTGGCCAGGGAATGTGTGTGTGTGTGTGTGTGTGTGTGTGTGTGTGCATATATATATGTAAATAGTTACAGTATAGAAATAGTATAGTACTCGTAGTAAATAGTAAAAAGTGGTTCTTTATCAAATCTAGTTTTGCATTTTACTTCGTCTTTTTTTTTGCATTTTAAATATTTTACAATATATTGTTTGGTCATTTATTATATTCACAATTGAGTTAATTTGTCATGTAATCTTATTAAAACGAGAAACGGTTTCAATCAAATGAATATTTTAATCAGTGAATGATAAATAACAGTTCTCAGACTACACAATTATGTCTACAAAAGTTAAGCATTCATCCCAGGTCTTCAATCAAAACATATACAGCAACATATTTTCCTTTTAATAATAGGTATTTTTACTTCTGTTAAGGTTTTTGTACGTTATGAAACATTGCAGACATACTCCCAGGTGTTTGTAAGTCATTTATTCTTCATTTGTGAGTCAAAATATTCAAAGAGTTGTTTATTATATAGAAGCATGCTGACCTGTAGAATCTAATTTGGACTGTTGTCTTTTAGGCAAGGCAAGGCCAGGCAAATTTATTTGTATAGCACATTTTCGTGTACAAGACAATTCAAAGTTCTTTACATAGGAAAAAAAGATCAGAAAATGAAACATTAAAATCAACTTTGAACTTAAATATAAAATTAAAATAATAATAATAATAGAAATAATATTCTCAGTTGCTATATGCGCAGTTAAACAATGCTGTTTTCAGCCTGGATTCAAACAATGCCAGAGCTGAAGCCTGGAAGCATAGGAGCATAAAACTGGAATGAAGCCTCCCCTTGTTTGGTCTTGACTCTGGGCATCAGCAGAGGCCACTACCTGAGGTTCTCAGAGTGCGGGCTGGTTCATAGGGCTCTAACATGCCAGATATGTACTTTGGGGCTAAACCATGAAGAGACTTGTACACAAGCAAGGCTGTTTTAAAGTCTATTGTTTGAGTAACAGGAAGCCAGTGGAGAGACTTGAGCACTGGACTGATGTGGTCATATTTCCTGGTTTTGGTCCGAACCCGAGCAGCAGCATTCTGGAATTCCTTAAGCTGTCTTAAGGTCCATTTAGAAAGCCCAGTTAGCAGGCCGTTATAGTAGTCTAAACTGTTTGAGATAAAAGCATGGATAATTCTTTCTAGGTCTGGTTTAGAGACTATTCCTCTAATTCTGGCAATGTTTTTAAGATGATAAAAGGCTGCTGATGTTACTGATTTAATGTGGCTGTTGAAGTTCAGGTCAAAATCCAGTATTACCCCAAGATTTTTGACCTATGTTTAGGTTCCAGAGAGAGAGTCCGAAGGTATCTGATGACACTTTCTCTTTGTTGCTGTGGGCCATAGACAAAGATTTCAGTTTTGTCTGAGTTTAACTGGAGGAAATTGTTCAGCATCCACAGACTGATCTATTTCAATACAGCAACACAATTAATCAACAGGCCCATGTTCTTCTGCTGTCAGCGACACGTAGATCTGAGTATTATCGGCATAGTTGTGGTAGGACACATCATGTCTGCGTATTAGCTGGCCCAGTGGAAGGATGTACAGATGAATAAAAGGGGTGCCAGGATCGACCCCTGGGGAACCCTACAGGTCACACCCATTCGGTCTGAGACGCAGTTCCCAATTTGAACAAATTAACACCTGCCCTCAAGGTAGGACTTGAACCAGTTGAGAGCCATACCAGTGATTCCCACCCAGTTTTTTAACCTCTGTAATAAAATCACATGGTCAACTGTATCAAAGGCAGCGGTCAGGTCCAGCAGAACTAGGACAGAGACTTTGCCTGCATCTGAGTTCAGCCGGATGTCATTTGTCACCTGGATCAGAGCTGTCTCAGTGCTGTGGTGGGCCATAAAGCCTGACTGGAAAGCATCAAACACATTGTTAGACAGGAGAAAGACACTCAGATGTTGGTATACAACTTTTTCCAGGACTTTTCCTAAGAATGGCAGGTTTGATATGGGCCGGTAGTTGTTCAGTACTGTGGCATCCAGACTGCTCTTCATTAGAAGAGGCTTAATGACAGCTGTTTCATGGCCTTTGGGAATATTCCAGTCTGAAGTGACATGTTGACTAAATTAGCGAGTTGTGGCAACAAACTGCTCAGCACAGATTTTAGGAATCTAGTGGGTAACTCATCCAGGAAGCAAGTAGATGGACTCAGGTTGCAGATGATCTCTTCAACTGTTTTATCTGAGACAGGTGTGAACTGTGTCAGCTCTATATGTCTAACTGGGGGTAGAGGAGCAATGTCTGTTGGGGAAACAATTGCATTTTTAATGCCTTGAACTTTGTCATTAAAGAATTCAGCAAACTCCTGACATTTGGATGTAGCAATCAGTTCAGGGGAGCGAGACTCGAGGGTTTGTTAATCTGGTCACTGTAGCAAATAGGATACAAGAGTTGTTTCCACAGTTTTTGATGATTTCTGAAAAATAGCTGTCTCTTCTTCTATGCAAAGTCTGGTTGAACAAACACAACTTTTTTTTGTAGATTTCAAAATTAACTTGGAGCTTTGACTTACGCCATTTCCCTTCGGCCCTCCGGCACTCCTTTTTCTGTGCCCTGACCAAGACCTCTTTTCTCCATGGTGCCTTTTGTGTACTTTTAACCATTTTAACCATGACAGGACCAATGGCATGCATAACCTTCAAGACCATTGAGGTCTAAGTGTTCAACGTATCATCAAAATTAGAACACAGAGCATTTCCAAACCACATCATTTTCGAAAATGATGACACAGTCCCTGTGTTGTCATCAAAAAGTCTTTCCTGAGTAACTGCAGGGCCAGCTGCTGGCTTGAGTGTAACAGAAAGTTCAAAGAAAACACAAAAATGATCAGACAAAACAACATCCACAACACCCACATTTAAAATAACAACACCCTTTGAGATTAGTACATTCAGAGTGTGTCGTCTGTTGTGTGTAGGCTTGTTCACATGCTGAGTTAGACCAAACATCTCAAGGACAGCAGTGAGTTCTTTACACTGCTTATCTTGGCCTGCATCCATTTGCACATTCAGGTCCCCTGTTATGACCAAACAGCCAGTGTGCACTGGCAATAATTTTACATACAAACGTACAAATTATTAAGGGGAATTATTAGAAATGCAAAAAGTTGCATTACCTTAAAGAATATAAAATACTTTAGCAAATAAACAATTAAATTGTTCTAATATAGTAATAATATATTTTGTTAGAGCCATTTTGGTGTAATTTCAACTGGTCAGCACAAGGGGGGGCACCTTTACCTTTAAACTGGGGAGCATGTTTTAACATTGTTCCTTGTTTTTTTTTAAATAGATTATCGATAGATTTTTAGTAGGATTTCATTTGATTGCCCGTTAAATAAGCCTCAAAATAAGTTAAAATTATCAATTTTTTTATTTTGTTATCTTTAAAAAAAATGAAAAGCTTTCTATTGAATTTTATTGAATCTACAACTGAAAATTTTTCTAATGTGGTATCAAACGTTTTTTAGAGTCCTTGTTACATTAAAGGCATTTAGAAATAACTTTCAAGTTTCGGCCAATTATTTTTACTTTGGATTTTTGCATGTTATAATTTTTTGCTGCTAAAGTCTAGTATACTAAAGTTCCAATGTTGATCCCAAAAATAGTTTTATTATTGAAAACAAATTGTGTGAAACTGATGGTTACTAAAGGAATATTAACATTTATTCAGCTTTTGCCTATTATTTAATCCATTTACAGAAAACTGTATACATAAACAGACTTGGCTTAATATTTATGTTCCAAAGGCAGCTCCTCCCTTCATTCATTTTTGATTAATTGGAGTTATCTTAATTTTTTTGATGAAATCGAAACAATCAGTTTCAGGGGGAGAGCTCTGGAGCTCATTTTTCAAAAGCCCAAAAAAAGCCCAATTTATACTTCTGATATAACTTTGTAAGTTTGTATTTATTCAAGTATGTTCATATATATAGCTATTTACATCCATGGTCTCAAAATGCACTTAAGTCAGGCTTAAAAACGTACACACATTAAAACCTCCAAAACTCAGAGACCCTACCACCACAGTCTTCTAAAATCCTGTGGGAAACACTGGGGGAGTAATATGGTACTTGTAAGTCCCCATAGTGACAGATTCAATAAGATGTGATTGGTGAAGGTTTGCCCTACGTGTACAACATAATAGTTACATATTGTTCTAATAAAAAATATTTTCAATATCCCACAGGATGTTGTCACCCGTTGGGGCACGAAACAGAAGATGGTAGACAGCAGGGCCGGACTGGGTGATTTTTTCAGGCCAGGAGTCAGTCATGTAACCAGGCCACCCTGGGCTTGCTACGCATGCATGTTCCCACACATACATGTTCACACCCATGTGCACACACACACTTATAGCAAATTCCAAATAAAAGGTCACCTATTAGACCTACTGTAACTTATGAGGTTGTAATATACAGCAACTTTACTGCTGCTAATGCAATAGTAATAAGATAATAAAGATTTTGCACAATAATAAGTGTCTAAGTTAGAGCTTTACATAGTCATATCATGTAAAAAATCAACTTCCTCAGTGGCACATCATCAGGGAATACTAATGAACCCCAACCTACAGTAAATCCAAGGTTGGAATACACAAAGGGTTATGTTTAATCTGGGAAACATAACTGCAAATCAAAAGCAGAGAGAAATATTTAACAACACAATCACTTAATAGAATTACGCCAAATTGCAAAGAATGCTATTATTACAGTTGAGAGCCATTTATGGGACACCAGGACTGGTGTCATCACTATCACCACCTTTGAATAGCAAACATATGTTTACAGTTTTTCCATAAACTGTATTTCATACAGTAAGATAATGTAGCCTGTCTCACTGATTTGGCCTTGTACTCGTATTCATGACAATGGTAAGATTATATCCGATTAGCTGGACAAATATGACAAATTTAAAAAGTAAATAATAATAATAAAGTGGCGTGTAAATCAGTGATTTTAACATCCCAGTCCTTATCTTAATTTCAAAGCTAAACCTATATAGGCTGCATAATTACACTGTAGACTGAATGTGTGCAGCCTCAAGTTCCTTTTGGGGTCTCCGTTTGAACTTTAAACAAAAAAATGTTGGTACAAATATATTATTAAAATAAAAAAATATATATATTTAACGTTAAAATAACATTTGTACCTACATTTTGTGTGTGCGTGTTTTGTTTTTATAACTTACTTGTTGTCTTTATTTTAATGGCAACAAGGAGGGACTGAATAAATAAATCTGTAACTTTTCTGTATTTTTCCGCATCCTCCTCCAGCGCCTTTCTCTTTATGTCTCTCTCCCTCTCTGTTCCTTTTATCCCGTCAGGAGACCTGAGGCGCTTCTCCTCACTTCTTGCACGGCTCGCTCATTGCGCGAGCTGCCGTCAACAGACACACGCCAAATCCCTTCCTCCACAGCTGTGTGGTTGATATGGACGTTTGGGGCGGGTCTTAATCGAAATAAATCAATCATCTTTCCCTCCTCACATGCTGCTGGCCTGTATATGGTTTGTCCCAGCGCTGGTCTGTGTATCTGATATTCGCACTGCCGGCAGACTTTTTTTTTTTTAACAGAGACGCAGGCCAATATTAGGCCGGCGCTTCTGGAATACTCCCAGTTCTCCCAATGGCCAGTCCGGGCCTGGTAGTGTTGGAGCAGCTCCCAGCTATTAGACGAGTCTTGGTTGAGGACAGAAAACACGGCCATCTCAACCAAACCTGGCAGGATGTTTCAGTGTTGGAGTCCATCAGTGCAGCAATAAAACCACTGGCTGACTTTACAGATGTCCTCTCAGGAGAAAGATATGTCACAGCGTCCTCTGTTAAACCTGTGCTGGAACTGATTAAAGGTGACCTCTCTCCACCCCCTCAAGACAGCACACTGACAGCCAGTATTAAGCAAAACATATACAGGATACTGACTGAAAAATACAGCTCACCTGCCATCCAAGTGCTCTTGAGAAAGGCTACCATCTTGGATCCGAGGTACCGCGGCAGCATGGAGGAAGCAGGGGCATTGGATGATGTCAAACATCAGCTTTTACAGGAGCTACTGGACTGTCCCAGGCAACATATTCAAACAGAGAGCAGGTTGAAGCAGAACTGACCAAGTTTCTTCAAGAAGATGCTATTGATGCCTCTTGTGATCCCTTGACGTGGTGGCGTGAAAATCAAAGAAGATATCCCTTGATAGCCAGTTTGGCTCAAAAATACATGTGTATTTGTGCAACAAGTACAAGCTCAGAGAGACTGTTTAGCACAGCTAGAAACATTGCTGCTCCTGAGAGATCCTGCCTTAAGCCACACAAACCCAACATGTTAGTATTTGTTGCTCGGAATCTGTCTGACCAAAGTAGCTACAGATCAACTTAAGGACTTTAAGGAGTGTACTTTTGTTACTTTGCACTTTTGTTGATAAAAATTGAAGTTTTGCCAGTTTTTTCTTTCTAAATCTATTGATTATTGAAGAGTAATTTGGCATACAGACTCCTAAAATCACTTTATTTTGCTTATTTTGTTTACCAGTTCCAGTGTTAAGTATACATTATCATTGAAACATTAAACCATACACTTTCCCAGCATAATTTACCATGAGTTTTTTTCTCCCACCCTTAACGAATGCATCACTCCCCCCTCCAAAGGTGAAAAATTCTGACTCAAGGCGCACATAGATCTAAAGCGATGAATAAAATGGCAACAGCGGCACAAAATTAGATAGTGTCAAGGATCGAAGATAATGACTCGAGCAGAGGTAAAATTGCGAGAGGTAATAATGATTTATTGTAAGAGTGGATAATGAACTGAACATAAACAGAGACAAAGAGATGCGGAACAGACCGGGAATGACGCGGGACTACAACTTACTGAAAACGTAAACAGAAACAAACCGATAGATAACTGGAAATGAACTAAAAACTGTAAAAGAAAAAAGCAATAGAAATAAACAAACCAGCAGAAGCACACAGGATGGTAAAATAACCAAACAAACTAGTAACAGTAATGAGAAAAGCGAGGGGAACCAGTGGGAATGAGGGAGCAAATCTACTGAGGAAATACAACTTTAAACAGTGCAAGGGAAAACCAGAGACTACAAGGAAACAAAACCATAGAGGAAATAATTAAACGGAAACGGAGAAGGATGATGAAGGAGAGAGAGAGAGAGAGAGAGAGAACAAGCACAGGGAATCAAACGAGCAGCGGGGGGAACATACTGGGATATATGAGGAAACGATACGAGGAGAACCGGGCAACAAGAGAGGTAAGGTAACGGACGATCCAGCGGTGAGTAAATGAATGAAATTAAATACTGAGGAGCAGGAGGTGGAGAAGTGGAGAAGATGATTAGATAATTAGAGACAGATGTGAAAGGATGATGATGATGATGGAGCTGAGGGAAACAACAGAGGAAGACAGACAGAGCAGGGGCAACTAGAGAACACAGAAAAGAACTAAAACAAAGACTAAACAAAAATAGAAATTAACCTAAAGAAAACAATAACTAATGATAAAGTAAAACAAGGCAACTACAACAAAACCAAACAGAAAAAAAACACAGACCATGACAGATAGAGGCCCATGGACTAGTTCCAAAGAGAAACGGCATAAAATTAAAAATCTTGTAGTGGTGTAGATGTTTTATGAAGGATTTCAAATAAATGGGGTAATTTGAAAAAAGTGTCGTAAAACCATTGCGATTAAAACAGCAGTACAAGTTTATTTCACCAACTAAGAAGTCATCAGTTGCAAACTTTATTGTAAACTCTATGTTATTGTCTCTCCACACCAAATAAATTGTTTAATAAACCACATGTGAAAAAGATGATACTCACTTCTTAGTTAGCTAAAGTCATTCTGTACAACATAAAAAGTAAGAAGTAAAAATATAATCAAAGAAACAAGACTGAAAGACTGAACCTGCCTGCAGTGTTTTGGCCGTCAGTTGCACCTTTAAACTGGGCAGTGCTTTAAATATAATCAGATTATCAGTTGATTTTGGTAGGATTACGTTTGATTGAATGTTAAATGAACTTCAAATTAAATTAAAATTATATATTTTTTATTGTGCTGACTTTGAAAAAATAATTGAAAAGCTTTTGTTTGAATTTTAATGAATCTACATATGATTTGTTAAAAATTCCCAGCATATGAAAATCGTTTAGACAATGTATGATACTTGTGACCAACGTTCCCTCTAAGCTGCGCGCTTGCACAATCGCGCACTGCTCGCACAATCGCGCACTGCTCGCACATTCTCAGCGCACAATAAAATTTATGCAGTGCATAAGATGGCAGCGCGCAGTAGTGCAGCAACTGCTCACGCTCCTAAGGAACACACTGATCTAAGTTGTTTTTACGTCGGTTCCGGGTCTCAACTCATGCGCCTCATGCGTATGAGTTATGGCAGGGCTGAACTGTGTAGGATTAAGGACAGTTTGGTCAGTAAAAATCTGGACAATAACATCTGAGCAACTCTGGACAGACTGCAGCTCCTCCGGACTTCGGCGTGGGGGAGCAGAGCGCTCCAGACGAAGGGCCGGCGGAGGCGATGCAAGCGGCGGCAGAAGAGGAGGAAGCGCGGCAGTGTGCTAGCAAGGCTAAAGCCTAATGCTAACAGACCCCCAATTCAGTCACTTTTCCTGTCCAACGTCCGCTCTTTGGACAAAAAGCTGGAACTGCGCAGTGATTTGTCTCACAGAAACCTGGCTGAACGACACCATGCCGGACTCAGCCTTCCAACCCGCCAGCCGGCAGCTCTTCCAAGCGGACCACAACCAGCTCTCCGGGAAAGCCAGAGGGGGCGGACTGTGTGTCTATATCAACAAAGGTTGCTGCACAAACTGCGTGTTGGTAAACAGCCACTGCTCCGAGGCGACAGAACAGCTGACTGTGAAGTGTAGACCTCACTATCTGCCTCTGGAGTTTACGACTATGTTCGTTATTGCTGTTTACATAGCACCGGATGCTAATGCTAACATCCCGCTGAAGGAGCTCAATGACAAGATCAGCTCACTTCAGTACAAGCACCCGGAGGCGTTCTATGTGATAGCGGGGGATTTCAACCACATAGAACTGACGAACACCCTGCGGAGGTTTAAACAGCATGTGAACATTCCGACACGTGGAAATAACACGCTGGACCGTGTTTACACCAACGTAAAAGACGCATACAGAGCCTTCCCCCGCCCCCACCTCGGGCTCTCCAATCACATCTCCGTCATGCTGGTGCCTGCGTACCATCCCCCGCTGCAATGCTCCAGAGCCACACAGAGGACCATCACTGTGTGGCCCAGTGACGCCGACGCTGTGCTGCAGGACTGCTTCGACTGCACAGACTGGCAGGTCTTCAGGGAGGCTGCTGAGTACGAGGGGGAGCTGGACCTGGAGGACTACACATCTGCTGTTCTGGGGTACATCAGAAAGTGTGTGGAGGATGTCACCACCACCAAGACTGTGACTTGCTACCCGAACCAGAAACCCTGGCTGAATACAGAGATGCGTCCTCTGCTGAAAGCCAGGGATGCTGCTTTCAGGTCAGGTGACTCACAAGAGCTTAAGAGGGCAAGAAGAGAGCTGACTGCAGGAGTTAAGAGGGCACAAGCTGCATATGCTCAGAAAATCCAGGCGCACTTTTCCTCCCAGGATCCACAGAACATGTAGAAGGGCATCAAGTGCATTACAGACTATAAATCTAAAGCTGCACAATGCCCCAAAGACCCCTCCCTGCCTGAGGCTCTCAACTAATTCTATGCCCGGTTTGAGAAACCTTACACCCTCCCAAACACCAGATTCACGATTTCAGTAGGAGAAAAGCCCCTCAGTGTGACTCCAGCAGAAGTAAGGAGGACGCTAAGGAGGATCAACCTGCTGGCCCAGACAACATCCCCGGACGGGTGCTGAGAGAGTGCGCGGACCAGCTCTCAGACGTGCTGGCGGACATCTTCAACGCCTCCCTCATCCAGGCAGCTGTCCCCACCTGCATGAAGACCGCCACCATCATCCCGGTCCCCAAGAGCTCCGCAGTGACAGGTCTGAATGACTATCGGCCAGTAGCCCTCACACC
>JAVLVB010000169.1:193698-218114 GCA_032876305.1 Orestias chungarensis | reverse complement strand
ATGAAGTTTTCACATTGAAATGCACTGCTTTTCAACATAATTTTGTCCCGATTGAACACAGACAAGTACACGTATACATTTATGTTCCATTAATAAGGTTTGAGTGGAAATAGCTGTGGATCTGCTGGGCCCTATCCTGGCCCACAATGAGCTCCAGCTCAGGCAGAGATGCACTAGAGATCTCCAGGATACTGGGAAAATTCTGTATCAGGGTCAAAGCCTTGACACGGCCAACCCCAGGGATCTGCTGCACCAAATTTAGAGTCACTGAATCCAGCAGCCGACACGAAGTCCGTCGCCTAAAAGGGTTCTCCTTGACCTGTCCTTGAACCTTAAGACAAATAGGGAAAGTCTGAAAGGTGTCCTGTAGGTAAAGACAGTTTAAATGAAATTTCTGCTCCCCTTACTATGTTCGATTTGTCCCCTTGGTCTGATACATTGCTATTTGAGTACAACTAAGAGGATAAAGACATCAGCACACTCTAGGCTATGTTTCTGTAAAATGTAATAAAGTGACCATGACCGTAACATTACCCCAGCCAAATTTGTTTAAGATCCCCAGTGGATGTCAATATGTAAAATATAATTTTTGCTCGCATATTTTCATCACATCACATGAAAAGGAATCTACATGTGACTTAGATAAAACATGCAATAGATGGTACAACAAACATAGCTGTAGGTCTGTGATCCTGATGAATATTAGATACTTACAATTTGACTGATGAGCTGTGAGGCCTCTGTTTGCCCACTGACTGGCAGCAAAGACAAACCCAAGTCAAACACCACAAACTTCTGTATAGCAGAGAAGTATTGCTCACTGAGCCGTGTCCGCTCTACTAATACTAGCTCACGGAAAGTGCTTCTGGTCTGAAAAACAAAGAGCACAGTACAGACCAGTGAGGGGGTTTACACAAAACTATACTTTCAGGCATCTCACTGACATCACTTACGTTTCGGTAGCGAACCAGCTTTCTTTTGTATCCATTTCCTGCTATTATGTCACACTCCGACACGTAAAGGATGCACATTTTCTTGGAAAGATGGAAATCGGCCACACCCAGCTCATTTTCAAAGATGATTTTTACACCTCCATCTGTAGAAGTTGAGGGAGGTTAGTTGGGGTTGTTTCAGAGTACTCTGACACTGAACCTTTAACCTGGTTTACTTTAAGCTGATACAGAAAAAAAAAAAACAGTTGAGTCCAAATTTAAGAAAAATATAGTTTAAAAATAACACATACAATCATGCGACCCAGAATAGCCACAGGTACCAGAGCTTTTCTGAACTATTTACATTTACTAGGAAGCTGTAACAACAAACCAGATGTATATTCATAACACAAATAAAAAGGATGAAAAACACTACAAATTTTTTGGAGGTATTAAAACTCAAAATAAATGCTTTTAAATGATTTTTTAAAAGAAAAAGAAATAAATAAATGTTTTGCAATCCTATCAAAACCTACTGATAATCTTTACATGCTCCCCAGTTTCTAGGTGCCGCTGACCCAAAACCCAGCAGCCTGGTTCAGTCGGTTAGTCTTGTTTCTTTAATTATTTTTGTGCTTTATATTTTTTACGTATGGCAAAAAAAGTAGTGAGTGTCATCTGTTTCACAGGTGGTTTATTAGATGTTTTCTTTGGTGTGGGGAAAGACGATAACATACAGAGTTTACAACAAACTTTGCAGCAGATGAATTCTTAAATGGTGAAATAAACTCTTTATACTGCTACCGGTAATGACAATGGTTTTACGACGTGATTTTTAAATAATTCGCTCGAGGTCTCCATGTAAAATGCTTTCAGCTCGGGAGGGAGGAGTGACGCATTCATAGCGTGTTGGATAAACAAAACGCATGGTGAAATATATGCAAAAAGCTTCATATTTCTAAGATAATTCATACTCTATGGTTGCGATAAAGGCATTTTAACCATTATCAGTTGAAAAAACACACGATACATCGATTATAATCGATATATCGCCCAGTACTAATTTGGAATACAAAAAAGATTTTGATCGATTTTGGCCGTGTCAAAAGCATCTCAGAAATCTAACAGAACTAGAACAGACACAAGTCCATTATCTACGGCCATAACAAAAGCACAGTGACTTTAAGCATATCTGTTTCAGTGCTATGATCATCTCTGAAACCTGACTGAAACTGGTCACTATTCCTCACATGCTCACTCAGGTAATCAACAACTATTTTTTCAAGGATTATATATAGGAAATAAAGATTAGATATATTTCTGTAATTTATTGAATTGTCTTGGTCAAGAGAAGATTTCTTATGTAAGGTTTACATTATAGCTACCTTAAAACCATAAGGTACATATCAACTTACAAACATGTATGGCTGTCATGTTGGAAGACCCAGCCAAGACCCAAACCTAGTGCTCTAACTGAGGGATGGAGGTTGTTCCTCAAAATTTCGCAATGCACCACCCCGGCCATCCTCTCCTTAATACAGTGTAGTCTTCCTGTCCCATGTGCAGGAAAACAACCCAAAGCATGATGCTTCCATCCCCATGCTTCACAGTAGGGATGGTGTTTTTGGGATGGTTCTCATCATGCTTCATCCGTAAAAATTCGGCGGTTGGAATTAAGACAAAAAAAAACTTGTATTTTGGTCTCATGTGGCCACAGAACCTTCTCCGATGACTCTTCTGGATCATTCAAATGGTCTTGGGCAAATTTTGACTTAAACACCAATGATTCTGAGAAGTGAAGCTGTATGAATCTGCTCTCTGTATGTCCCAGCTCCTGTTGTACTGTAGGAATGGTCGCAGAGCCACTGCTCGGCTTGACGCAAATTAAATGTTGGTTGAAGAAGTATGCCACCACGAAACATGTAATGACCCCCCCATCTAATTTGTTTTTCTGCAGCCGGGTCTGAAGGTCACAATATTAGCTTATAATAGAATAACTTTAGATTTTACAAAATAAAAGAATTACAAACAAATGTGAAAAATCAATCGAAGAAACAACTGGAAAAAAAATACAAAATACTCCATGAAATGTTTTATAAAACAAAGTGGGATATAAAAAAAAAAAGTATTAGTAATTTATTAGTGAGTCAAAGAATATTGTTCTAGAATTCCAGAGTTTTCACAACACTAACGCCACCATGCTTGTTTTGGCTTTGCTTGTATCAAGCCTGAGTTCTCCCCACTAAGTTACCTTTTAAGCCCTGGAGAAGATCAGACGTCCTCCATTTCTCACTGCAAAGAATGTGTCCGAACGGAGGGTCACCATTAACTAAGACGGCTGCTTTAGCTTCCATACAGCTGTTTAGCTTCCATACAGCTGCTTTAGCTTCCATACAGCTGCTTTAGCTTCCATACAGCTGCTTTAGCTTCCATACAGCAGTTTTAGCTTCCATACAGCAGTTTTAGCTTCCATACAGCAGTTTAGCTTCCATACAGCTGCTTTAGCTTCCATACAGCAGTTTAGCTTCCATACAGCTGCTTTAGCTTCCATACAGCAGTTTCAGCTTCCATACAGCAGTTTTAGCTTCCATACAGCAGTTTTAGCTTCCATACAGAAGTTTAGCTTCCATACAGCTGCTTTAGCTTCCATACAGCAGTTTAGCTTCCATACAGCTGCTTTAGCTTCCATACAGCAGTTTCAGCTTCCATACAGCTGCTTTAGCTTCCATGCAGTTGTTTTAGCTTCCATACAGCTGCTTTAGCTTCCATACAGCTGTTTAGCTTCCATACAGCTGCCTTAGGTTCCATACAGCTGCCTTAGGTTCCATACAGCTGCTTTAGCTTCCATACAGCTGCTTTACCTTCCATACAGCTGTTTAGCTTCCATACAGCTGTTTAGCTTCCATACAGCAGTTTAGCTTCCATACAGCTGCTTTAGCTTCCATACAGCAGTTTAGCTTCCATACAGCTGCTTTAGCTTCCATACAGCTGCTTTAGCTTCCATACAGCAGTTTTAGCTTCCATACAGCTGCCTTAGCTTCCATACAGCAGTTTAGCTTCCATACAGCTGCTTTAGCTTCCATACAGCCCCACCGCGCAGTGATACAGTTCTGGCTAACTGAATGATTCTTCTTTCTTCTTTTGGTGGTTGTTAGCAAAACGAAATGTAAATGCAATACCGCCCCCTCTTGGACGGGAATGTCACTACTACCTTTCCTTCTGTCACGATGGAAATAACGTGCATGATATGATACCACAGAAATCTGTAATAATTTGTTTTGTTCACATTCAAAATAAAAGGACATTATGCATTTCTTTTGGTCCATTTTTGGTTGCTTAAAACTTGTTTTTTTTACAACAGACGATTGGCAAAACAAGTTATATATAATTTAAATATTAGAAGAGTGTCGTTTTAATTTTTTACACGGAATTAACTAAAAAGATATGCTGCCTGTAAATTGTGTATGGGTTAAGATGGTATTTTAAACATTTATAATTTAGTTCAAAAAATTGCTCCTGTAACTTTGCTGTTCATAATATGCAGTGTATTTGTTGTAGTATTGTGGCACACTTTAGAAAAGTGCATACGTTTTTTGTTTTTGTTTTGTTTTTTTGTAAAACAGAACCACTAGGTAAATAACAATTAAAATGTTTATGTTAATCAGTAAATCTATGCTAAGTTACTGCTGTTTTTTTCTTTTGTTTATTGTTACTATTTAGTGCCCCTTTGTTTCAGATCTTGTAGCCTGGGAAGGTGTATTGGAGGTGCGAGCCCAAAACACCGTCTTTATATCGGTTCGTTGTTTCCTTGCTTACATTGGGTTGTTTGGCTTAACCTGTTTGCTAATAGATGAACTAATGGAGGTGCAGGTATTGAACTCTGTTTAAAACCAGCGTTATATTGGAAACTGGGAGGTTAGGGTGACAGCAACCCAATGTCGAAAAGTAAACCTCACCAAGAATGTCCTTGACTTGACTTTTAGGCTACTTTCTTATCACCTTCCTTGACTCTTTGGTCCTGCAGTGAGCCAAATTGTGCCACAAACTGTTCAACAAAGAGGCAATCCTCTTGACACATAGGAAATGAGTGTTCAGACTTAGCAGAGGAGATTCCTGACTGCAGCGTTAAAGTTAATGAGACACCTAAACAGTTCCTGTATGAAAAACGGAAGCGTCCAAAGAAAAAAAGCAATGGACCAAATAGGGGATGTTAAAGTGATGGAGCAGTTTCCGAGAGTTTTCAGCCCTCACCTTTGGACTTGAGTTAAATAACGCAACCCCACCATTTTAAGCGGAAACTACACAAATGGCAGAGGTTTTCATTGCAGCCTGAAGCCCACAAATAGTGTATAAGACATTGAAACCAAGTTCAGTCAGTTTAATAGTGTTTAAGTCAGGGATGGAAATGGAAACAGAACTAAAGGCCCTAAACAAAGTTACCCATTCACAAGCAACAACCATATTAGCGAATTTCAATAGAGAAGGCCTTTGGTGTGCACTCTTGTGGTATGACCCTTGTCACTTTAAGGCAGACTGTACAGATTAGCAAATCAGTAAGACTTAAATGTGTTTTGATTACTTGGGGCTGAATTAGTAGTACCCTCTATGTTAATATACCGAGTAGTGAGAACCTAAATGCAGAGGTCGAGACATTGTTGTTTAGCTACTTAGTTTGTTCCTCCATCTATATTAACTCCTCAATAAAATACTTATTCTTCTATCATTTCCACCTCTGTTTGGGTCCATTATTCAGTTTAATTACATTATACTAAATAGTTGTTACATGTAGAGGCAAATCAGAAGGACACAGAATTTCAACCAACACAGCTCAAGTAATATAAATGAGGATTTAATGAAAAAATCCAAAATACAACAATATAGGGGCTTGGCAGAGTTCGTGCTCAGTAAACAAAAAACAGGTTTGTTACAGAGAGGGCAAAACAGATACAGACAAGTCCAGGGGTCAAACGTGATCAAAATCAAAAATAGGTCACAGTCCATAAAAATCAGAAAAGCGAGATGTCCAGAAGGCAAGGAAAGGCAGAAAAATTCAAAGACCAAAGGTGATCGAAACCATGAAAATCAGAACAGGAAACGCTGGACATTTACTTACAAAAATGTAAATAAATGGTTTTATAAGCAGGAACACAGGTGGATCTCCTGAGTGTTGATAATTGGACGTGGTCGGAGCAGGATGGATGCAGACATGAATGTAAAACCAACCCACCTAAACAGTTTCTTGAGGTCACAGCATTTTTAAGACACTGTCCCGTTAGGTAAAACATGTCGCCAGTGTCAGTATACAACCTCAAGTAGAAAATGAGACCGACCCCAATTTATTCCACAAAAAAACTCTTACAAGTCAAGGACTAGACTTCACTTCTACGCTGTTGAAGAACCCGGGAGATCTAGAGGGAGAAGGCTGGTGAGTACATTTTCGAGGAAGTTGAGTATATAATAAATCAGAGTTGTTCTTACTTTGAGTTAAAAAATGAGAAATCATTTGCACGGGGAACAGTGAGGGGCTTTATGGTACCATGGTAAGCTAAGGCTCAGGCACTGATTAACTGCAGAGCCGCTTCTCCTACCTTCCACAGTCCCATCAGGGAAGAATGGCAGCACCAATTCAGCGGGCCCAGGGAGAGCAGCCTCCAGAAAAGCCCTCTAGTTACGACAATAGGAAAACCCCAAACAAACAACAACAACAACAACAAAAAATAAAAAATAAAAAAAATAAAATAAAAATCGCTGTACCTGACTTGCAGGAAAGTGTCATGTTATGATCAATGACTCAAGCAGAGGTGGAATTGCGGGAAATAATAATTTATTGAGGGGAAGAATAATGAACGGAACATAAATCGGAGCAAGGGCAAAGCGGAAACGGAACAACGCGGAACTGGAACTTAAACAAACAGAGAAAGGATGTGGGAAGCGGGGACTACAATTGTGAATAAATAAAACAATCGAAATAAACAAGTCAGCATAAGAACACGGGAAGGGGAAATAAACTAACAGACGAAATAACAACAACAATAATAATAATCACAAGGAAGGAAATAAACTGAGACAGGGAACTGGGGAGAAAAGAATGGGGGAGGAAGCACGGGAAACCGGAGACTACAGGAAAACAAAAACCAAAGTAAATACCCGGATGAGAAAAGGGAAGAAATAAAGATGGAGAAGAACCAGGACAGAGAATCAACGAGCAAGAGGGGAAGGCTTACTGGGAAACGTGGAGGAACAGAGAGACGAGGAGGGAAGCAGAAGATCCAGCGTTGAGTAAATGGGTAAACCAAGCTTAAATACTGAGGAGCAGGAGGTGGAGTGGTGGAGATGATGATGGGATAATTGCAAACAGATGTGAGTGATAATGAAGAGAGAAAACATAGAAAGAAGAGGGACAGAGCAGGGGAAACTAGAGAACACAGAAAATAACAAAAACAAAGACTTAACCAAAAAAGAAAATAACCTAAAGAAAACAATAACTAATGATAGCAAAGTAAAACTAAGCAACTACAACAAATTAAACAGCAAACTAACAGAGAACAAAAACACATACCACGACAGAAAGAAGAACCTTTAATCAGCCTTTTAGCCAATTGGCCCGTGTCATTGGTCATTAACAGAAAAGTGGGGTCTGTCACTTATGAGCTCAGCATGCCAGATCGTCATACAAAAATGCAACAGGAGATAAACATGTCGAAGGAGTGGAGTGACAAGCTGGTTCAACCAGTTCAGTTGTGTTGGCTCGTAATCTAATGGAGGAAGCCTGCAGAACAATTTCTTCAATTCAAGACTAAGGAGCAGCTATTTCCAGACTGTATCTCCTATATCGTCATAACAGCAGAAGAAGGAAGAAGTCATTATGGCAAGGGATTTTTTTGTAGCACAAAGCATGGGTGGCATGGTTTGGTTTGTTTTTGGTTTTCTTTGTGTTGATTGTAGAATTGTATTCGCTTCTTTGCATTAGTTCAATTTTTTGTTATATCTTTTTTGTTGGTCTGGCTCCCTATTATCACTCACAGCTGCACCTAGTAATCAGTTGCTTCCCATTATTCCACCAACAATCTCCTAGTATTTAAGCTCTTCTCCTTAACTTACTCACCAATGGATCCTTGTCTCAATGCTGCCCTCTTCCTGCCCACTGATCTTCATTCCTGCTGTCCTCATCTATCCCTGTCTGTAAAACTCTGTCATGATTTTAGTTATGTTTCAGACTCACATTGAGGAAGAACAAGAAACAGATAAAGATGGTTTATTGAACAATGAGACTGACCAATGTTCACTTTAGAAGAACAGAATGAGAGAAATGTCAGAATAACTATAATTATAATAATAATTTCTGTCACTGCAACCATATTCTTTTATGATTAAGTACAAGGACTGAAAAAAGAATGGTGTGGCAGAGTTCCTTTCCTGTTCCTGAAAAGAAGGTGGTGGAACAACAGACAGTTGAAGAATAACTCCTCAACATTTAACATTTCATCCCTGGTTACTCACCTACCCTGTCCTCAGTGTCTCCCACGACGTTCCAGCTGTCCCACTTCCAAGATCATTATCCGAACCATCGTTCAATAAACCTTCTTATACTTATCCTAAGAGTCCTCCATTTTATGTGGGTCAAAAAGACATGACACAAACTCTGAATTTTTCAGGTAGTCACTGATATGGCGCTGAGACAGCCGACAACAAGGTCATCTGGCTTAATTTATTAAATAAAGCCAAGCCACTCTCTCAATTTATTCCGACAAATTGTACATTGAAGAGACGAAAAATGGGACGTGACAAGACCGGAAATGGGGGTGCTTGGCGCGTGTCCAGCGGGTTTGAAGCATCTGTCCCCAAAACAGTACACAAGATGTACACGCGTACAACTTAAGGCTGTAGATGCAATTTTTGGTGGGAACGCAGCATAGGCCAAAAAAATAATAAAATTATATTACTTTAAAAAAAATAGCAATATAATGTTCAGACTTAATAATGCAAATAAAGAGTATGCCTAATTATTTAAAATAAATAGGTTTATTCCATAATTAAAATAAGGTTTCAGAAGTGTTTTTCTCACACGAATACGTAATTGTAAATAGAGGATATATACCATATTTTGCCCAGTTCCTTCATATCTAGGACCAGATCTGTTTCCTTCATACACTCGCAGTCTTCAGAATGATGGAGGCATCTCCTGCCAGCAAATTCTGTGTAAATAAGATTAACAATTATTCAAGCTCTCCCAAATTGTCCCAGGTTTTAACTTTTGAAATCTATTGAAGCGGGAATTTAACCAACATCCTCACAATTTTATATTGCTCGTTCTTACTTCTTAAAGAATTGTTTCTAGCTCTGAGTAACCTTGGTAACATCAACAGGTAACCAGAGCAACTCTGTCGGCCTCTAGCGGTCATTGTGTGAATTGCTGTCAAATGTCTTTGAAACCTGGTGGCCCCTGAAAAAGGTATGTTTAGCCACATTAAGTTAGACAGGAACAACAACAAGAGCACCAAAGAATCACAGTCAAACATTTATGTTCAAATGTGGTTTTCGAGGATGTATGAGCTTCATGTTAGCGAGACACTAAAACCCCACTGGAGCATTTAAGCTAGTTAAGCTAACAAGCGGGAGCACGGTCAAGGTGTGGCTTTCACTCGGTCCTGGCTAAAGTGTTTAACTCCTTTCTTTCTTAGCTTACAGTTCTCTGCAGATGTTGGTGTTGAATAAGGAGTTCCAGAGATGCTGAAAGTATATATTTTTAAGGTAAGACGCATTTGAAGCTGCCGCTCGGATTATTAACACAGAAACATGGAAAACAAACTGTTACGTTTCTAAAGGCTGCAGGAAGCGAATATATGACTTTTAATTATCCATTTCTGGCTGCAGCTGGTAGCTTCTCTTGGACGCATACATAATTTTAATGGCCCATGATGACCTGACGGATTCAAAACTCAAGAAAACTCGTGAATGTTTAGGAAAGTGAATCCTGGTTTTGCACAACATGGGAAAGAGCTAGAAGGCATTTTTACCAACGTGGAGAATTCAAGTTACTCTGAATGATGGTATGCATTGAAATGAGTCTGTTCCAATACATTTCCAGGAGTTTAAAGCAGAACCAAAGTACCACTCTTCCTTTGGTAGGGATCTGTTGGGATAACAATGATGAGCACTGTCACAAACAGGCAGGTGCTGAATCCCTGTAAGTGGAACAGTTTTAAAAAAAAGTATGTATTTCTTTTTGTTGCCTCAACGTTGACCATTTCCTGAAATGAGCAGCAAATCATTTTAAGCCAAAATGAACAACATCCTCTGCAAAGTGTAACAAAAGAGTTTTTGAATGTGAAGAAGCAGAGGAAACTGAAGGGAGGTGATCATCGCTAACAAACAGAAGGAAATGAATGAATGAATGAATAACTGCAATTAAAGCATGTATAGATATAGATAATAGGAAAAAGAAAATAACAGAGTGAGGAAAAGTGGTCAGATCGTCTTCCAGCAGCCTAAGCCTATAGCAGCATAACTATAGACATCGTTTTAGGACAGCGTAACTATTTAGGGTGAGGTGTGAGAAAGGTGGAGCCAATTTACTACGTCGTATTTCACTATGCATGTCCACCAGTTCAAGGTGTTGGATGGGGACTTTGGGCAACCGTTACTAAATGGAAATGTAATCTCATGCCCTACAGAGATTGATGCTCTTGTTCTTAGTGTTACATTCTGATTTGGTGTTGCATTAGGCAATGTAGGCCCTTAAAAAAAAAGTAAGTAAAAACTTATCAAAGGTTTGCTCCCATGTTTAATTCAAATGTGTACTTTGAAGGAGAACATGAGAAAATGTGAAAGGAAATGGTGTTCTTTACTGTTTAAAAAGACACTTAGCCCTTAGATCTCTATATTTTATTTAATGTGCAGTGCCTTTGCCACATTTCAGGCTTCAAACATAACGAAATGAAATTGTAATTTTTTGTGAAAAAATCAACAAGTGCGACACATTTGTGAAGTGGAACAAATTTTTTGGGATACTTAAAAAAAAATTAGAATTAAAAAAGCTGAAAAGTGGGGGGTGCAAAATTATTCGGCCGCCTTGCGTTAACACTTTGTAGCGCCACCTTTTTCTGCGATTACAGCTGCAGGTCTCTTGGGGTATGTCTCTAAAAGTTTTGTTTTCCACAGAGAGACTGAAATTCTTGCCCATTCTTCCTTGCAAAACAGCTCGACCTCAGTGAGGTTGGATGGAGAGCGTTTGTGAACAGCGGTCTTCAGCTCTTTCCACAGATTCTCGATGGGCTTCAGGTCAGGACTTTGACTTGGCCACATCTGGATGTGTTTATTTGTTTCCAGTCCATTGTAAATTTGGCTTTATGTTTTGGATCCTTGTCTTGTTGGACGATAAAACTCTGTCCCAGTCTCAGGTCTCTTGCAGACTGCAACAGGATTTCCTTCCAGAATGGTCCTGTGTTTGACTCCATCCAACTTTCCATCAATTTTGACCATCTTCCCTGTCCCTGCTGATGAAAAGCAGGCCCACACCATGATGCTGCCACCACCATGTTTGACAGTGGGGATGGTGTGTTCAGGGTGATGATCTGTGCTGCTCTTAGGCCAAACATATCACTTGCATTGTAGCAAAGAAGTTTGATTTTGGTTTCATCTCACCAGAGCACCTTCTTCCACATGTTTGGTGTGTCTCCCAGGTGTCTTGTGGCAAACTTTAAACTGGACCTTTTATGGATAACTTTGAGAAATCGCTTTCTTTTTGCTACTCTCCATAAAGGGCAGATTTGTGCAGTGCATGACTGATTGTTATCCTATGGACAGACTCTCCCAGCTCAGCTGTAGATCTCTGCATTTCATTCAGAGTGATCATGGGACTCTTGGCTACATCTCTGATCAGTCTTCTCCTTGTTTGAGCTGAAAGTTTAGAGGGACGGTCTGGTCTTGGTAGATTTATTCCGTCCATTTCAATATGATTGCTTGCACAGGACTCCTTGGGATGTTTAAAGCTTGGGAAATCTTTTTGTATCCAAATACGGCTTTAAACTTCTCCACAAAAGTATCTGGAACCTGCCTGGTGTGTTCCTTGGTCTTCATGATCATCTCTGGGCTTTAAACTAAACCCTGTGACTATCAGAGAGCAGGTGCATTTATACACAGACTTGATTACACACAGGTGGATTCTATTAATCACCATCAGTCATTTGGGACAACATTTGATCATTCAGAGATCCTCACTGAACGTATGGAGTGAGTTTGCTGCCCTGAAAGTAAAGGAGCCGAATAATATTGCACCACTTTTCAGTTTTTTATTTCCAAAAAAAGTTTTAAATATTCAAAAAATTTTGTTCCACTTCACAATTGTGCTGCACTAGATGTTGATTTTTCACAAAATATTACAATTTCATAATTTTAAGTTTGAAGCCCTAAATGTGGCAAGAGGTTGAAAAGTTCAAGGGGGCGGGTAACAAGTTCCCAAACTTACAAGATGTGAAAGCACTGCTGAGTCATCAATTCTCATCAGTGAGGATTTTGCTGGATTTTAATAGATAAACTGAATCTATTAAAACAAAAATTGTTTGAGTCCTCCAAAACATTTTACTTCCTCAGTAAGCAAGGCAGCATTGAATGTAACTCTAGTGCCAAACTGCCCAACCAAACTGAAGCGTTCTGTTTGATCATTGCACCCATTCTAGCTGATTAATCTCTCATTAGTAAATTAATATGTAAGCTTTTAAGGTAGGTGGAATTTAACAAGAGGACTTAATAACTGACAGACCAATATCTAATCTTCATTTTTTACATGCAATCCTTGAAAACTGAATGAGGTTCTGAGGAATGATGACCTGTTTGAGGTTTCAATGCTCATCGTAACTCTTCTTAATGTCACTTATGGCCTCAGATTTAGGTGCGTGTCTAACCTATGCTGGTACAACAGAAGACCTGTTGTCATCCAAAATCTAGTCGTTTAGCTGAGGTTGTGTTTACTAACATAAAACATTGATATGTAAGAAATATGAGCTTGAAAGATGATTCTTGTTTTACACCCCGTCATGTCTTCTGGTCCTTCCAGGTTGAGAGTCCATCTTGTCTCTGGGGTCGGGTTGTATGCGCTCCCGGCGGCAATGCAGAGACTATGGAACAATACACTAGTCTCCAGGCTCAGATGAATGTTTTTTACCATGGTGTCACTCAAGACCTACATCGACTGAAACCCACGTCATTAGAGGAAGGACAGGTATTGACACTTTTTGTGTCTTTTCTCTGATAATTTTTGAGGTGGCTTTGACTTTGGTATTTTATGTTTGGGTTGTTTATAATAAATCCATCATCTGAACAAGCTTTGAATAATGGCATCTAATACTTACAAAGGAATTTAAATATAAAATGTGCTTGTCAATGTTTTATTGTGAGGATGTGGTCAGAAGTAGGGCTTTGTAATGCAGTTGATTGATCAGTTTAGGAACTAGAGAGCATGGCAATATGGTTTGGCAAACTGTTAGGTGAACAGTCCAACTTTCAGAACATTTTTCCAGATTCAATTTGCAAGTTCTGGTTTTGAAAGCTTTTCTAGCCCACATCATAATCAGTTGCATTTCTGTCAGACATGCGCTGTGCATTTCAGAAGCAGTAACCATGTCTGAGCTGTAACCCTCCTAGCTCCAGGCTTTACATCTTCCAAATTCATCTATAAACACACATGTTTAAAGTGTAAAAGTTGTAAAATCTGAATTAAACCAATCCACTGTTTTACATTTGATTCTTGATGTTGCACTAACTCGCCATCATTGACATACTGTAGGAGTCGTTCAAATAAGACATTCTATTCAAGTCACAATTTACAATAAAACAAAGCAAAAAAAGTTTTTTTTCTGTTTATAAAAAATGAACTTTTTTTTGAGTTGACTGATTTCCCCCCTTTCCCGAGAGACTTTGTTTAAATCATTTATATAAAGCAGATTTTGCAGCAAAACTTTGACATGTCTCCTCTAAATTTGTGTGTGTGGTTCTACCTCTCCAGGTGTGTGTAGTTTACTGGACTGTAAAGAAATCATGGTGCCGTGCTGTGGTGCAGTCCATCATCACAGACCCGACATGCCGCCAGGCCGTGTGCTTTCTAGTTGACCATGGAGAAGTGATTGTTGTCCCTTTAGAAAAGTAAGGCAAAAATAGCACTGGAAATAATACTAGAATGTAACTGATAAGTTCTGTTTTGATGCGAAAATAGAACCGCGATCATCCCAGATATGTTTGAGAAAAAGTTTGTGTATAGAATTGTGCTGTTTTAAATGCTTAACTGTGTTTTCTGTTGTTATTGTTTTTTTGTTGTTATCTCCCAACAAGGATTCGAGTATCATTACAGAAGTTTCTTGAGCTTCCTTTCTGGGTGAAGAAGTTCCATCTGGCACGAATCAAACCACTAACCCTTCGAGTATCTGTTTTATCAGAAAAGGCCGAACTCGAGTGAGATTGTTTGTTTTATGAAAACAATTGTTTTCATCAACAGTTACACCTTTAAAGCTTAATTGCTTGACAGATGTACTTATTCTAGTTTCTTACACTTTTCTTGCAGGCCTTCGAGTCAGTGGGACTGTTCTGCTGCACTCTACCTGCACAACTTGCTTCGAGGTAAAAAAATAAAAAGATAGTAATTATACATTACAATATTACAATATATTATTATGTTTTTGCTGAAGTGCTTCAGGAAATTCTTTGGTCTTCCTTGTAGCATCCACCCAAACAGAAGCCGTGTTATATGAGTTGGACTCAGAGTCCACCTCCGTTGAGCTCTATCTTACCATCAGCCACATCAAGGTGAATTTTGTCTTAACTACATTTATTTCATGTTAACATTGATATGTCAGTAAACCCTAAAATCTGAATTGTATCAGACATGTAAAAAGAAAAAAAGTATTTGTTTAATTAACAGCCATGACATTGTTCTAAAGGGTTTACTAAAATTAGTTATTTTGAGGTATTTATATAATATGGTATGCAGGATTTAGATTGTACAGATTACCTGAGCTGCACAATAAATTTAATGGAAGTCATAATTGCAATATCCTTATGGGCAACATATCAACAACAAAGTATGTAAACATTTGGTATATTTCAAATGCCATACATCACATCTGCATGTTGTAATATATCTAGGATGCTTGGTGTATGTATGTACCTTAAGTGGGGAGGGAAAACTCTCCTTCATCGTAAAGATACCTCCAGAAGAAACCTTGCTCAATACAGGCGGCCCTCTGCTACGACCGACTGGGGTTTGACAATAAAAGAAGAGGAACTGATGTAGGTTTAGTTTCTTAGTACAAAGTTAATTGCCTCTTTTTCATCCATTGACACAATCAACCACAGTATCCTCCTGAATTGTCTACACTTGGTTTTTTTGTGTCACTGACTCAGCAGTCCAGCACAATGCTTTAATCTCATCAACTGTATCCCTGCAGCCGTTCTCTCCATCATCACCAGCTGCCAGACTGATATCTCTGGATGGACACTAACTCTAAAGCTCAACAGCATCATAACACAATACCCATTACTGGTACCAAATCTCTCCTAGCCTCTGCCTGGGAAAAAAAAAATCTTTCTTCATCAATGACCATACAGTCACTTTCTCCCCTTTAGCCGTCAAGCTTGACTCCTCCTGCTTCTTCCAATCATACTTCAACACCCATCTCTACCCAGCGTCTAAGCACTACTCAGCACCATCCTGTTTAATCTGACCATTCCACCATAATCCCCCTCTTAGATTTCAGCTACTTCTTTTATGTTTGTGTTTTCCTGGTTGAGTGCCATAAGATTTGGAAAAGTAGGTTATTTATTTATTTATATCTTTATTTCACAGATCTGCGTGAATGATGACCTGGTGGCTAATAGGTTTGCATGTTACAGCAGCTGTGGCCTGGATGCGTGTGACAGGTCTCCACTCATGTTGTCCCCCAGCATTTTACGTCCTACTGTTTCCAAATGCCCTCACAAGCAAACTGAGCAACATCTACATTCGCCCAGTGAACAAGGAGGTATGAACTGTTTTCTCCCAACTCTCACAGTTCACACCGCCAAGCAAATGTAATCTTTCTTATCGATTTGCTATATTCAAAAACACATTCTCAATTACTTTTTACTGCATGTTAAATACGTGCTTTTTACATTTGCCTTCTAGTTTGAACATTTTTTATGCTGAATTTGACCTGTATAAAGGCACCTGGCATTAAGCGCTTTTGGATGGGAGAAGTACAATTTATTCAAACGTCTTAAATTGTAAAACGTGGACCTGTGGCCAACCACATGAACCTCATGTTTGTCAGTGATTGTAGCTCCCACATGCTTGACTTTACGGAGGTAACTGCAAATTAATCTCATATTTTTTGTCTTAATTAAACAGCAAGCTGAAGGGTAATCTGTTTTCACTGGTAAAGTATTTTGCAAAGCAGTTATCGATGGAAGAGTTACATTTTACTGGATATTTTTAGAGTTTATTTTAAATATTAGTCTTTTAGATTCTTTTGTGCTCAAACTCTAGTCTATTTTACAGACCTTTTAGATTCGCATTCCCCTCGTGGTTTAAATTACTTTAGCAAGTTCCACAATCTTAAAGCAACAGCTGTATGAATTGCCTTCATCTTTGTGCTGTGCGGACTTTAACGACCCATTTGTTCATATTTGCTTGATACTTTTAAGTTTCATCAGAGACTTCCGATTCTTCCGAAGCAGCAGAGTTGTTGACAGCTCCCTCTTCTCCTCAGGTTTGCTGCTTTGGTGTTTATTGCTTTAAAGTAAAAAAAAAATCCTACTAAGTGATACTTGCACTTTACACTTTGTTTGAGAAAAGTTATGTAATTAAGAGAAGCTTAACCGTCACCTCCAACACGTGTGTGTGTGTGTGTGTGTGTGTGTGTGTGTGTGTGTGTGTGTGTGTGTGTGTGTGTGTGTGTGTGTGTGTGTGTGTGTGTGTGTGTGTGTGTGTGTGTGTGTGTGTGTGTGTGTGTGTGTGTACACACTCACCAGCCACTTTATTAGGTACACCTTCCTAGTACTGGGTTGGACCCCCTTAATCTTTTGTGGCATAGATCCAACAAGGTACTGGAAACATTCCTCAGGGTTTGGTCCATATTGACATGACGGCATCATGCAGGTGCTGCAGATTTGTTGGCTGCACATGCACGATGCGAATCTCCCGTTCCACCACATCCCAAAGGTTGCTCTATTGGATTGAGATCTGGTGACTGTGGAGGCCATTTGAGTACAGTGAACTCATTTTCATGTTCAAGAAACCCATCTGACATGATTTGAGTTTTATGACATGGTGCGTTATCCTGCTGGAAGTAGCCATGAGAAGATGGGTACACTGTGGTCATAAAAGGATGGACATGGTCAGCAACAATACTCAGGTAGGTTGAGACCTTGAAACGATGCTTGATTGGTACTAATGGGCCCAAAGTATGCAAGGAAAATATCCCCCACACCATTACTCCACCACCACCAGCCTGAACCGTAGATACAAAGACAACATGGATCCATGCTTTCACTTTGTTGACACCCATTTCTGACCCTACCATCCGAATGTGGCAGCAGAAATCAAGACTCTGGCATCAGCAAGAGGCATTTGCACCCACAGAAATGCTGCTCTCAGGATATTTTCTCTTTTTCAGACCATTCTCTGTAAACCCTAGAGATCCCATTAGATCCGCAGTTTCTGAAATACTCAGACCAGCCCGTCTAGCACCAACAACCATGCCATGTTCAGAGTCACTTAAAATCAACTTTCGTTTCCATTCTGATGCTCGGTTTGAACTACAGCAGATTGTCTTGCAATTGTCAACATGCCAAATTGTATTGAGTTGCTGCCAGGTGATTGGCGGATTGTACATTTGCATTAATGAGTATTTGGACAGGTGTACCTAATAAAGTGCCCGGTGAGTATATATAGGCAGTAAGACTATCCTTTATGTGCTTCAGGATGGTTCTCGCAAAGGATTTTATAATGCATGTTTTTGCCACTTTATTATCTAACTGACAGATGTATTTTATTTTTATTCTTCTATGTAAAACAAAAGTTTTATGATAGTAGTTTTTTTGTAAACTTTGGTTATTTAAAGTTGTATTTACCCATTGGCACAATCATGTATATGCACCCCCCAACCCAATTGTGATACTGCTGCTAAAAAAAAGCTATTTGTTATTTTTATTTATTTTTTGACTTGCAGAAAGGACAGAATGATGACCTGAACAACTATCAACCTAAGACTGAAGTCTTTGAAGCCAAAATGGAACAAGAACCACATCCTACTAGCATATTATCGGAAGCCAAGTAGGTCGTTCTTATCAGTTTTTTACAGGGGCTGGTAAAATGTAATTTTTTGTATTTCCATTTAGTCTGTGTGCTACAAATCAATAATTCAAATTGATGTATTTGTTTGGATTCTTTGCAGCAAAATTATTGAAATTATTACTTCCGTTTAACTAGTCCCACTGTTAAAGGTTGGCGATGACTAAGGCTGAAATTGACTAAACTCATGGGATGCTTAAACGTTCACATGTGCGCTTCTACATTAGTTGGTTTGGCAGATTTACTTAAACAGTTTGTTATTGACTTTATGTCAACGTGAGAAATAGATTTTTTTGAGGAAACAATCTAAAGCCCACAATCAGTGATTTCTGGGGGTTTTGTTTAATTATTTTCAGCAAAAAAAAGGATAAACATATGCATAACAATTGCATAAGATTTGCATAGAAATCCTAGGAAGAAGCACAATTTAATGATAAAATAAAGAATGCAAGTGGCTATTTGTATTCAAGTTGTATGCAGTAATATTTGATCATTTCATAAACCTGACTAACTTTGTAGCCTCTACCCTTCCTGTATTTATAGCTAATTTTGACCTACATTTTTTAGCCCCAAATTTTTTTTTGAGTACTTTTGTTGAAAGTCCAGGCAATACAGAACCAAGGTCAATACGCTCTACATTTGACAATACATTGTAATTGTTTATTCAAAGCAAAGTCACTATGTGACTGCATAATGTTTTCTATGTGATACCAGATATAAAAGCTCCATTTGTATTTAAACTGATTTTAGCTGGTCTTTTAGGGATTTGAAAGAACCAGTGGAGTGCGGACAGAAAATAATAAGTAAAGGGGACAGAATCTGTTCACGGTGAGCTAAATACTTAGTTCTATTGCTTTACCCTTGTTATTATCATTAGTATTTTCCCAAGTTATTAGTCTTAAGTATTTCCCTGTTTTGATTAATTCAACCACTTAGTTTTTATCTTGTTTGTTTTTTAATGCACATTTAGTAATCAGTCCCCTCTCAATGTTCCACCGCTCACACTCCCAGTATATAAGCTTCACTCCTCCTTTTACATCACATTGTCCTGGTTGTTTCCCAGTTTCTCTTTAGCTCATTTCCAGATGTTTGCTGTGCCTCTGTAGTCTTCCCCTGATCTTAGAGCTGCTTCACATATTTGCTGTTTTGCTGTGCAATTCATTTTCCCTCCTCAGTACCAGTGCCTCTGTAAATTTATGTCCTTAAGCTTCTTGTTGCCTCCATCCCTGTTGTTTCATCCATTCGTCGTCTGAGACCCTTTATTCATCTTCCTCAATGAACAACCTTCATTACTGCCGTCTGCACTTCTCCATTTTGGTTAACTTTCAACACAGAATTCCTGACAATTATCCTTTTTTTTAAAATTTATGACATACTAACAAAGTTTCACATTTAAAACAATCCAAAGTAATCCTCTCTTCGTACACTGGTTTGTTAGGGCCTAAGGATAAGTGTTTTTAGCTGAAGTTTTAAACCCTTTGATATTCATTATGATCATCTTCTTTTTACAGAATGTGAATGTGTTTTTAATATTTTAGCTACACACATCACCACTAAGCTCTTATCCAGTTGGCTGCTTGCTTTTGAAGTTTCTCAGTTAAATACCTGCCAAATCTACAACAAATTGTCTTTGGAGGCGTGTTTATATCAGAAGTCATACCATACACAACCCTCAGCATCATCAACAAATGTGTACAGAAACTTTGAATATGTGAGTTACAACAACTAGGAGTGACCCGACAGAACTTTTTCACTTCCGATACGATACTGATATTGCAGTCTTCAGTATGGCCCAGTACCAATATCAGTATCCATACTAGGGATGTCCTGATCCAGCTTTTTGCACTTCCGATCCGATACCGATATTGTTGCTTTTAGTATCGTCCGATACCGACCTATCCGATTATCTATTAAATCTTAAAGCCTTAAAGCCTACTTACTTTATTTGTCAGACTCATTTTGAAAAGGGTTTTACTCTTGATAACAACTAGCCAGCTGAATTAGGTGAGTTGGAATAATACACAGTAGTTGGTAATGAGAAACTGACCTGTTTATTCAGGGATAAATAAACACAAAATAGACAAAATAATAAATAACAAACAGAAATGGGATCAGTAAACCAAGGCTTAAAAAGCCATATGTGCAAAAAATATTGGATTAAACAAGCAAAACACACAAACAACCTGAGTTAATAGTCTATTAGTCAGCATCAGTACTCTGCTCTTGAACAAGTGTAAACCACGGCTTTAAAAAATCAGTGAAAATAATATTTTAAACTCTATTTAAAAGCTAAAAAGCCTTTTACTCCCCAATATCCTCCACAGTTTTCTGCTCCATCTCCACATTCCCTTCAATGTCACTTGTTTGCCCTGACTGCAGTCCAAGCATGATGGGGAGATTCATTTTTACAAAGACGAGCATTTCGACATGCTCAGGTGTCGGCCTGCTGCTGTGTTCATCAATGATGAGTGAGACTGAGCTAAACAGCCTCTCGTCTTTTTTGTCCTTTCAGGTTAAATAATCCCACACAACTGACATTTTTACCAATAACGTTCAATTTACCGTCTTAACCCTTTAGGCACCGAAGTGTTTTCTAGAAAATATACAATTTTGATATGAAGGCGTCAAAAGGCTATAACTTTGAAGTGGTTTGAGATAAAAGTTTACTGTCAATGAGAAATATCTTCAGTATCAACCTAACTTTGAGATAGAATTAGATTTGTCATGTAATTAGATTATTGTGACATCAACAGGTGGCGGCCAAATTGGAAAATTTAAATTCATCATTCAGAAAAAGAGAAATGAAATCAATGGGCTCAGAATTTGTCAGATCGTCTCCACAATAACCGACAGGCTCATCGAAATTTTGGGTCCACTCTTCCTCTTCCCTCAAGAACCACCAGCCATCATCATCATCACCGCCGTGATTTACGGTGCGGCATTGAACGCCACCATTAGTGGTGTGTTTTTTTCCGCGGCTTCTCCCGTGTCTGCCACGAAAACCACTATATCCCCACTTTCATCCCCACTATATTCGCCCCTAATTGCGGTGTTATGAGCCCCTCTGCCACCCCGACCACGTCCCCTGCTTGGCGTTTGCAAGACGGGGGCGCATCACGCATCGGGAGTAAAAGTTCTGCTCTCGTTACGTGCCACTGCTTCGCCGCCGCGACTGTCAATGCGGAAGGGTGTTTTACAAACTCCTTTTACTCAAAAACTTTGAATAGAACCATGTTCACAAATGCTGCTCAGATTACAGGCACATATGTCTCCTAACCCCTGGTGAAAGGTAGTAATAAGATCCGACACCACATTTATAGATACAGCCTATTATATTCAGCAATGTTGCTTGCCGCAATTTTGCGACTTTGGCGCTTAGAGAATGCTAACGTTCTTGTGCTGAAGGTGTGCTGGAAAATGCGGACCGGATATTAGGGAAAACACAGCAAAAACTGGAATGAATCATCTAAATTGGTGCGCTGGACAACACGGATCAGACTTTTTAAAAAAAATGGATCGGGGGTTTGGATCAGAATTTTCCCGTGCCGGCCGATCCGACACATACGCATTTTTTGTAAATATTGGCGGCCAATTGGATATTGGATCGGGACAAGCCTAATCCATACTACAGACTTTCATTACTTTTATAGTTTGGAATATTAGAAAGGCCTTGATGAAGTCAGATCCTTTTATTAATAATCAATAGGTTACACAAATGTTAAACACTGTGAGAAGAAAGAAGGCTCTTCAATATATTTGCTTTGCAATGGTTGCATCATCAAGCGCTGGATCCGAGTCCTTGCGTTGAAGTGCTGATACTGGAGATTTCTGCGAATATAATCTGATATTTGTTCTTTTTGGCTAATATCGGATAAACATCAGATCGGGATACCCCTTACAACCACATTTAATTTCCCTTTGGAAGGTACTGAAGGTACTTTTTAGTTTGAACTTACTCTTTTAAAACAAATTAGTCTCTATTTTCAGAATAACTATAAAAATGTCTTTACATTTATTTATTTACATTGATATCAAATATAAGAAAGACTCAACTTGAGTTATACTCGCTCAAAGCGCTTTTCGACAGAGCCACATTTACCCATTTGCTCTCCTAAGCATGCACTCATTAACTCATAGATACACCTTGCCCAGGGTAACATTGACACGCGACACCCTGCTGATGCCGGACAACTGCTCTACCCATTAAGCCACGGTCGCCCCAATAACAAACATTGAAGAAAATAGAAATGTATTTGAAGTAATGAAAACTGGACTTTCAACAATTATACCTTTCTTAGTTTTGGACTGACATAAGGACCTATTATGCTTCTAAAAAGGTGCCATTTTTTAATCTTTTTTTTTCTATGTGCTTTTGCCTTGTTGTATTGTGACTTAAATTTGAATTAAATATGACTTTTTTCTGTCTGCTCTAGCTTTTTAGAGTGGTTAAACCCAGAGCCGTTTAACTCTGACACTGATGATGAGGCGGTAAGTGTTCTTGGCTTTCAATATTTGGAAACAACAAATGAAACCTCTTGGCAAAAGCACCCACTTAAAATTGGGATCACTTGCTGACGGTAGTGAGAATGGGTTTCATGCTTGTGTTAGATAGTATTGTTTATATATATGTAAATTAATCCGAGGTTATCTTAAAAGCGTATCATTCCTCCCTTCACGACTACAGTATCCTGGTCAGACTTAATTGTGGTGAAATGGTGAGAGGTAGGGTAGACCCATTGGTAGGTCTAATGATATTTTTGTTGTCAGACATAGCGTGAAAAGCTGTAAATATTAGTATGCTGGCTGATTTGAACAAGATTATTTTTCACTTCATACATTTTCAGGATTAGCTTTTTTTCTCCAGCTGAAAACCACACATTGTTGATCACAATATGTAGTTGGATCAGTCTTTGGTCACACTTACCTGTTTATAACGAGGCAATATAAAACATTTATATTGCCTCGTTATAAACAGAGTGTGTTTGATGGCGAAAGGACTTTAAAAAGAAGGACTCAGTTCAATGTTTGTGTAAAACAAAATTTAGAATTGGTTCACGGTATCGAAATCCTAGATAATTATAAAAGTACTTAAAATCAACCATTTAAAATGCTATGGCTGAAATTAGCTTTGTTAAATAGTAAATACCCCTTTGAAAGGTAAACTCTTTAGGGACCTGAAAAATAAGACCATTTAGAACTGAATGTATGTCTTAAACATTTATGGAATAATTTAGGGTGATTAACTGATTACTGTTGTTTGACTGCAACACATAAAAATTTGTTTTTTTATTTCAGCTTTCACCTTTCTCTGGTTCCTGTGTTTTGCTTTTTCTCTCCTTGGACTGTCATCTCTGCTTTTCATAAAAGCAGAACACAATAGTAGGCCTCTACGATTGGTTTTTCATCCTGTTGAGTATCTTGGCTGTGCCCAGAACTGCACATTTCTGGACTGAGATGTCTGTTTTTGGTCTTGAGGTCTGCTTTTGTCACTGCTCCAGTTAAGGGTTGACAGCCCCGGTGACCACAGGCACCGTCGTGGTCTTCACACTCCGGGCCTTTTCCACTTCATATTTGCCTCTATTGCACTGGTGCTTAGGGCCTGTTTCTCTGCGGCCAGTATGAGTACCTCTGCACTGTCGTTGAGTCCAGCTCTTTCCAGCCATTGGTAGGATTTCCTGATGTCAACCACTTCAGTTATTTGTCGATGGTAGATCCCATGTAGTGGCTTATCCTCCCAAGGTGGTACATGCAGGACATCCTCCTCTGTTCCCCATTACCTGACACATTCATTGAGGACATCGTCTGCTGTGTCCTTGATTTATTTATGGATCTTGGATGTTTCATCCTGGACATTCACTAGTGTTGTGCCTCCTTCTTTACGGCTTGTGTACAGTCTGAGGGTGCTGGATTTGGGTCTAACCCGCTTCAGTCAGAGGCTTCTTCAGCTTAGTTGCAAAACAGAACGCTACAAGAATCAAGAATCAGTTTATTTATATAGCGCCAATTTACAACAGGTGTCGTCTCAAGGCACTTTACAAAAAATCAATTAAAATCAAGGATACATTCTAACAAATCAATTTGAAAAAGTTTCCAATCTAAGGAACCCCAGCAGATTGCATCGAGTCATTGACTTGCAGCATTCACTCCTCTGGAATCAGCAGGCA
>JAVLVB010000169.1:159681-187832 GCA_032876305.1 Orestias chungarensis | reverse complement strand
CCTGAAGGTGCTCTGACAGGCCGTCAGCGTGGCATGTAGGGGGTGGGAGGTGTTGTCCTTGATGCTGAGCAGCTTCCTCAGCATCCTCATCTCTGACACCTCCACCACAGACTCCAGTTCCAGTCCCAGGACAGAGCCAGCTCTCCTGATGAGCTTGTTGAGTCTGTTGGTGTCAGCCGTCCTCAGAAGATGGTGCTGGCGACCACAGATTGGTAGAACATCTGCAGCATGGTCCTGCAGACGTTGAAAGATCTGAGCCTCCTGAGGAAGTACAGTCTGCTTTTTTGTAGACAGTGTGTGTGTTCTTAGACCAGTCCAGTTCATTGTCTATGTGGACACCGAGGTATTTGTAGTCATCTACTGTGTCCACAGCTGAGCCTATGTCCTCAATGGAGATAAATGGAGATCCTCAAAAAGGCAGCGAGGTTTTCCCCCTGAAGCTGATTATGGAGTTCTGATTTCACCTAAAAAATGAAGATAACTGCAATTAATCAAAAGGGATGAAAGCAGGAGCTGCCTTTGGAACATACATTTTAAGCTTTGTCTGCTTATTTATACAGTTCTCTGTAAATACCTTAAATATTAGGCAGAATTGAAAGAAATGTAAATGTTTGTGTCTCTTTTTGGGGTCAACACTGGACATTTAGTAAATTTTAGTGTATTTAGTAAAAGTATAATTTGCTTCACAGGTTGTTTATAAGACATTTTCTTTGGTGTGGAGAGACGAAACCCTATGGAGTTTACAACAAAGTTTGCAGCGGAGGATTTCTTAGGCGGTGAAATAAACTCGTTTTACTGCATTTGTTCTCTTCTGGCTTTTTCCTACTTTTTCCGTGTACCCAACTAACCAACCGGTCAGTTTGCATCCATGTCAAACAATCCTTTATCAACCATGTGCGACCAGAAAAAACATTGGACAAGGAGTAGGTTTTTTTTTGTTTTTCTTTTGGAACGTTGTAATATTTTGTGTGTACATTCACATAGATTTTTTTTTTCAGATGGCAACCATCCTACAACATTTTCAGAAGGCGACCTCCAGTGAAGAGAAAGCCTCCTGTCCCTGGCAGCTGGTGGTTGCCGCCAAAAGATGGACGAGTCACATGGAGGGTCTAATCTCTTCTCACATGCCAAATCCTTCCATTGTCATAAGTCTCCCTGAGGAAGCTGCACTGTACGGTAAAATTCAGCAGGTTAGTCAAATACAATATGGGCTGTGGTATTAATTTTTTTTAATGAAACTTGATCACCACTTTTATAAAAACATACATACAAATGGTAGGGGAGGTGTGATTGGGAGGTACTTCTTTCTCCTTGAACTGGGTTATGATGCTACTCACTAAATATCTTGTGAATGTATATTTTACAAAAATAGGTTTTTGTGTACAAATTGATGTAAAAAGTTGATTAAAGTGGTGGTCATTAATTCTAAATAGTATAATATAAACAATATAAATATTATAGTGTGAATAAAAACTATAAACACGAGCACTGCTATATTTTTTGCATTTTACTTTGTACAGGTGATCCTAATGACTCTTGAGAGCAACAAACTTTCTGTACTGCTGGGAGCTTTGGATTTTAGTCCTGATGTTGGCCAAAAGACGCTGATTGTCGCAAACTCTGCTCAGGAGGTAGAAGATGTGTTCAAGGTGACTATAGTTTACTTTTTGTTCTGGTGTTTTCCTGTTTACTAATAAGTATTTTTTGTTTTATGCTTCATTTCCATGGTTATGTGATCAGCTTTCAGTGATCTATTCAAAACAGGGGTTAAGGAATCCACCATTATTTAGTAAAGACTTGACCTCAGATTGGATTTATAGGTGTAGTGTTGTTCAATTTAGTTCAACTTACTAGGATGGTATTCATAATATCATGACCACTTAATGTACATCTACTTGACATCATCATAATCAGAATTAGTTTTATTGTCAAGTATGTTATTGGTCATACAAGTTTTTTGCTTTGGCATAGTTGGTGCACAACAATTCTCTTAAAGTATGGATGGATATAGAAAAAATACGCACCAAGTAATAACTTAACAAGCATGGTTCCCACAGAGTCTTAAAAAGTCTTAAAAGAATTGAAATTGTTAAATAGAAAATACCTTAATAGGTTTAGCCTTGTAATTAAAAAATGATTTGGATTTTAAAGTCACTGATTTACAAGCCACTTTATTAATATTATTAATAATGACAATAATAAGAATAATAACATTAACAATAATTCCGTTACAAATCAGTGAGACATAGGTGGTCTAGTAGGTTAGGTGGAGATGTTCTATTCCTAATACAGAGGGATGTTGGTTGAGGTCCCTTCTCTCATTTTTTTTATTACACGATTTATTGTTCAGCAATTTTTGCTCCTCTGTTTGCCTCGTTGTCTGTGGTCTATGCAGTGATGCTTTGGTGTTGGGCAATGTGACATTATTCTTCCACAAGGCTTTACATAGTCCACGTTTTTAAATTAATTTGAGAGATAATGAATGACGCTATGAATACATTTTAAAAAAACTTTCTTTACCGGTTCTAAGTCGGTGAAATGGGTATTACGCTTTTATAAAAATGGTCTTAAAAAGACTTGAATTTGACTTGAAGAAACCTGTAGGAACCCTGAACAAGATATAAATACATAAGTGTTCAAGTAATAAAATCAAGATAGAATAAAATTAAAAGTGAGGATTGTTGTGTGCAAATCCAGCTGAAGACCGATTTGGGCGTTCATGTAACGCATAGAGTATATGGTGGAGTAACATGTCTTGCGTCATTGAATGCCAGAGATGTAGTGGTAATGTAATATGTGATTTGCTAATAAGCACCGCAGTTTACCCTAATTTATCCTACATTTATTTAAAATAACAGCCCCTCCAGAAAAACGCGATTCTGCGATCGCAGAAAATGCCGCAAAATCACAGAAAGGGCACATGATATGCGGGGTTGTGCATAATAGTTAAAAAGCTGCATATTCACCACTTGAATGACATCAGACCCCTTTAAATGATTCACTCTTTGTTTCATTGCAGCCATTTGGTATAACACAAAAAGTTCATTTATTTTCTCATTAATGTTCACTCAGCATCCCATCTTGACATGAAAAAAAAACAGAAATGTAGATATTTTTTGCAAATTTATTAAAAAAGAAAAACTAATATCACATGGTCATAAGCAATAAGACCCTTTGCTGTGAAACTAACATGCTGTCCAATTTCTTCTGATCCTCCTTGAGATGGTTCTACTCATTCATTGGAGTCCAGCTGTGTTTAAACTGATTAGACTTGATTTGGAAAGGCACACAATCGGCCTATATAAGACCTCACAGATCACAGTGCATGTTAGAGCAAGTTTGGGACGACCAGAAGTCTTGCTAGACCTGGCCGTCCAGCTAAACTGAGCAATCGTGGGAGAAGAGCCTTAGTAAGAGAGATAAGGAAGAACCCAAAGATCACTGTGGCTGAGCTCCATAGATGAAGTAGGGACATGGGAGAAAGTTACACAAAGTCAACTATCACTGCAGCCCTCCACCAGTCGGGGCTATCCTAATGTATCCGATTACGTATCAAATCATTTTAGAAAACTGCTGTGTGGGTTTTTCAGATCTTAACATCAGATCAGTTGCCTGCAGACGCTGTGGCTTTCAGCTTCAAACATCCTTCTGGGTACTGATATAGGCTTCATTGGATCAAACGCAGTTACAGTGAACAGTTACATGACTTCACAGTCGAAGCAAAAAAAAGTACTGCTCTTAAAAACATATTCAGTTGGAATAATGATACCCAAGGTGCTGATGGCATTCGTCTTAAGCAGATGACCTTTATTTCCGTACAATGTTTAAATGTTTTTAATGAAAACTGTTGGCCATTTTAATTTTTAATTTTTAATTTTTTTTACTTTACAAGGTTAATTTTTTTCTCACATAAGAAAAGAAATGTATAAATCTTTATAGCTTACTTTTAAAATCTTTACTTAAATAAAATTTAGCAAAATGAAAAATTTCCCTGCCAAGAAAGAACTACATTCTAGTTGTATTTGTATTTGTATGTATTTAAAATAGGTTTAGACAATCTTAAATTCTTAGCAATAAATACTGTTGGAAGTAACATTTATTAATAGGATATAGCTTTTTAACAGAAGGCAATCTAAATTGAACAATAGGAATAAAAATCTAAAATTTGTTTTAAGAAGAAATTTTCAATTCAACTTCGCTTGTTAATCTTGTCTGCCGAATCTACCAAGCCACTAGCGCAAGCTAAGAACTAACCAACCACTTATTTTATCACAAAAATAAATATTCATTGTTTTAATTTAATGTTGACAAGAATAGCTTTTTATGCTTCTCCCTTGCAGGCTGTGAGCAGCAAATCAGCATTTTGTCTCAAAACTCATGAGGGTTTGCAAGCCAAGCACAACTTTGTCATCCAGCAGTGGAGGAAAGCCATTGGCCCCGGAACTCATGTTATTCTGGGTAAATGTATTATAGGGTTTGGTGCTGTTGTCAGAGATTTTGTAAGGATATGTATAATGACTGTCCTAAACAATTAATGCAAATTAAATATCTGGTTCGGTGTTTTCATTTGGTTTTCTTTTATCCTTTAGTGACCACCAGTGAGTGCTTGAAGATTCTTGGCATCAGAGATGCAGCTTGCGTTGTCCACTACGGATTTCCATCTTCTCCCAAACTGTTTGGCAGCAGACTCTTTTGCATGACGAACAACTTCCGAAATCTATCTAAACAAGTAAGCTAGCAAATTAGCTGTACAGAATCATTTTCTCTTGTTTGTGATGAGGAAAAACTTATAAGAGACACATTTATTAGCTAATTAATGTAAATTTATAGTAAAACACAGTGTGAAAATAAGGGATACAGACCTTAATTAATTATTGGCACAGTGGATAAAATTGATGTCCCTGTTTAAACAGTCTCCTCTCAGTCTTCCTCTTTTAAACCTGCTGTTGTTTAACGTTTAAATAACCTAGGACTCTACTCGGCCAAACATTTACTGGCCCACTCCTAAATTAACATGATTGTATCAAAAACGGACAAACATTTGTGGCAGTAGAAATTACCCACTGGCTAAAAAACACAACTTTGAGAATATAGTCGCAAATATTGCCTGAGATTGCGTGGCTCATCTGATCAGGCAGTAGATCCTTATTTAAATGCTGCTGTTAAGCCAGATTTAGGGAATGTGCTGACTAATTTCTCTCGAAGGTCCCTTAAAACAAATTTCCAAACACATTTTTCTTCACCTCAAAACTCCAAAGTCTTGTTGTAATTTGTTTGGAACATTTGCTTGATTTTGTCCAAATGTATTTCAATCCTGACTTCCATATTTTCACCATTCATTTTCAGCAAGTCAAAATCATATTATATGGACCACAGGGATGCGTCTGCATAAACATCAGTGTCAGCCGACACAGTTTATAATTCTAACAACAACTGATATGTATTTCCATGTTGTTGCTGTTTATGCTTCTAGAGGTGAGGGATTTGACCATGTGAGAGGCTTTAGAAAAAGAGAAGCTTTGTTTTTTTATGGTGTTTGAAGGATGGGGAAAAATAAATATATAATTCTGGTTAACACCCACTATTGAACTACTAATATCTGATTCCTGTATTAGCCCAAAGTTTCATATCGATGCCTCCTTAATAGATTATTTAAACTAAACCGGCATACAGATTGTGAACAGCCAACATAGTAAAAGTGAATTATTGCGTGGTCATGGTGCCGCATCTTAATAAGCCAATTATTTCTTAAAACTTTCAAAGGTTTCCTGAGTGTATGAAACTTTCCCCTAGTCTGGGTCAGTAGGACACAATAATGAGGAAGACTGCTCACTGAACTGATGTCCAAAAGACCGTCACCGTGACACCTCTCTACAAGGAGAGTTGGGTTACAAAAGCGTCAGTGTCATATGGTTAAAAAAAGGTGCAATCACAACAGCGACTGTGCAGCCTTAAAGCGGTGGTCAAGGAAATCATTTTTATGAAGCTTTACAAGATATGGACCAAAGCGGACGTTCACGCACCAAAAGCCATTACACAAATGAATCCTATACGTGAGACTTGCACAGAAACATTCTCAGTAAACAATAAAGTTTAGCAAAAAGAAAAATGTTCCTGCCCAAATAGAACAACTTTTGAGTTGTATTTCATGCATGTTTTAGACAATTCATCATAACACCAAACAAATATTGGTTTTGAAAGAAAATGTGATTGGGCACAAGAAAATGAGTAACAAATCTCCCTGGGGCGTTTTGAGTCTGTTTTTTTGTTTTTCTCCCCTTGTCCTGTTCAGCATCATGGCTAGTAGGATGAGTTTCTGGCTGCCATAGTTGTGCTTAACAGACTTGCTTTTCCAAGTGAGACTTTAAAAATATAGAGCCTCCCTTGCTACCCATACCTTAATTGTTTATTGATTTCTGAGATTCTAAAGCTAAACATGACTAAGGGGTGTGTATGTATGTATGTGTGTGTGTGTGTGGGGGGGGGGGTTGCACAGAGTGAAAGGGAACATATGCACAGACCAACAATCAATATTCAAGTAGAAACAAGTAAACAAGACAACAGAGGCCAAAAACTAGCTGGTACCAGATCGCTCCTGAAGCATCCTTGGGAAACTGCGAAATGGCAATGAATCATAACTGTGGAGATATAATTAGCGGAAAACAGAGCAAAGACAGCAATGTGTGCAGCACAAAAACCAAATAGATTTTTGTGCTACAAGGTTGAGCGCACAGTGACACTCATTTGAAAGCTAGAAGCACAAAAACCGTGCCATACAATGATGAGAGGGGACCCGGCATTTTTTATGGCGAAATTGCCCTGCTGTTCAATTTAGATACAGAAGATGACGTTGGTGGATTTGTAGGAGAAGATTGATTAAAAACGCTTTCGTAAGATGGTGCACCTTATCTATGGGTTAAGTACAGAAATATACCTTGTAATTGAGACTGCGTCTTATAATTCGGTGAGCCTTATAGTGCAGAAATTACGGTGTGTAAAAAGACATGAAAAAAAAAGTTAGATTTGTCTATTTAGAAGAAGGCACTCTGGTTACAACTGTTTAAGAATAATGTTCAATTCAACTTAGTTTATTTATATTGTCTACTGAATCAACCCAAAACCACAGGCACACGCTAGGAGTGATAACGATTGCTGTTTGTTAACATTACTGTGCAAAAGCTCACCGCCCAGCTTTGGCTGTCAACAACTTAAAATGGGTTTTCAAAGTCCTTTTCACTTTGGGCCACATCAGGATATTACAAATGTTGTCCAAGCAATAAAACTGCCCACTAACAAGCTGTTCAAGTATTAATAATTAGTTGCCTCTGTATTAGTAAAGTACTACTTATAATTAAATAACTTTTAAAAACTATTCTCATTCATGGGATTTGCCTGAAAAAAGCTACTTTAATTTGATCAATATATTAATATTAAACCACATGTTCAATGTTCTTTTTATGTTGTTATGTTAACCAATAAAAAAATATGACACGTGTGCAAAGTCGTAAATAAAAACTAAAAAACATTTAACTGAGAACCCTGTCCTATCATTCACAATAAAGGGCCACTAATGAGAATCGGATTGTCCATAAACCACACGTCACTGCCCTGCACTTAAGAGATAGATGAAGGATAATATTACGTATAACAGTTAAGACGATGTTTTTCTTCCAAGAAACACCAACATAAATAATTATTTTAGGTTATCTCAAGTCAAGATGGTTTAGATATTTTATAAAAGCAATCTAACACAAAGCTTACTATTTTAAAGTTTTCAAATTTGCAGCTAAACTCTCCGTTTACTTATGAGTTCAGTGTTCTTCGTGTTTTTTCTCCATTTCTGCTTTAGCCACTCGTTCCTATATTGCATTCAAAGGGACAGTCTGGACATAAAATATGATTTAGTTCTATATAATGTCACTGAAAGACTTTGTTTATCTCTCTTCTTATAAGCTTTTATGCATGTGTATAAAGTACTGTGTTAAAGGTGAGTTTAGTTTGTTTATTGCCACAGTTTTTGTATTTTCTTTCTAAAACATTTAATTTTATGTTTTTATTAGGGACAGGGCCTGACTCTCAGATTAGATTATTCATTGTGCAAAGCGTAAATAGGAGATTCCTGTTTTGAATACATGAAGACACTTCTCTCTCCAGACGGTTCACACAGTTCTGAAATCGTGATTATTGAAAGAGCAATCACGTCAGAAATAATCATTTAAATGACTGTGATTGTGACAAAAAAAACAAAAAAAAAACACTAAAACTTTTTTCACTTTGGGGTTTTCCCTCAGGAACAAAACGATGGCAGTACTCAGGTCAGCAGGTCCGTGCTGCTGATCTCTGAAAGAAATGCTCGTCATGTTGTAGGCGTTCTCCGTTACCTGGAACGAACCGATACGCCACTACCTTCCATACTGCTAACTTTTACTGAGGGGGTACATGTGGCCCGTGAAGGCCGGAAGATGGATCGCCCTTTTTGCAGATATCTGAAGAGCTTTGGATTCTGCAGGTGTGACTATTTTTATTACTTAGTTCAGCGGATGCTGTCATCACTGATGTTGTATTTAAATTCATTGTAGATCAATATGCAATGCCCATAAATGTGTTCATCCGCTAGGGTTTTTTGCCTTTTAGGTTGATTTAAAGAGTGATCATGATCGATCATGATCAACATAATTTGTCCTTTTTGTCCAAAAAAGAGAAACCATCAACCTCTTAACCTTAGCCCTCTTATTGAGGGATCTTGAAATTGATATATCACAGCTGTTAGCTAAAATAGTTACTACAGTTGGTCTGTTACCAAATATCCGTAGAAATACTCCATAGGCCCAAAAATCATAACTCATGTTACTTAGTGAGAGTAAGTAAACAGTGCACATTTAAAAAATTACATTTTTAATAAGGCGGGACAGTTTCTCAGGTGCCCATTCGATAATTTGAATGATCAATTCATCCATTGAACTTTAATAGCCAGTACAAACTGGGTGTGTTTACAAAAATCCCATAGCCAAATGTCATTCACCAATCAGAGCAAGATATATGCATATATGCACATACTACAAAGCAAGAAAACGGTGTTGAAGTCGAGCATGATTAATTGCACTCCCAGCTCTAGAGATACCGGAGCACCGCTAGAGCAGAACTTACCTTATGTTTAGACTTGTGTCTTATTTCTGGTTTTCTTTTTATCTAGATGTTCAGCAAGTAAGAAACTATTGCCACGTAAAAATTTTGTTTTCATCACCTTGCAGGGACAGGAGTATGTGTCCTGATCGTCACAGATTCAATTCTGAATTGGATCAGCCTGCTTTTCCTGAATCTGGAGTTGCTGAAGTGAGACAGTTTCTTTTTTTTTGTGTCATCTGTTTTCTTCACAGACCAATGATACTTATATAAGGTGGCCATACCATAGCATCAATGGAAACATATAAGGATTAATGTTTTTTTTTATTTTTATATCTGTTAAAAGACATTTTTAAAAATTTTCTTGTGGTGTGCTTTTAGGTTTTGCCTCTATACATTAAGACAGCATCTGTCTTCTATGGTCGTTTGGTGAGACAGAATGACAAACAATTGGATACGTTGGCTACTGAGATGATGTATTACTATGCTGACAAAAAACCTGGAGCTAAGGAATTGCTGGAAGGAGCTTTGTATGCAGTGCAAGAAGAGGAGGTCTTCCACAGGTCTGTGATAGCATATATATATCTATATATAGATATATATATTAGGGATGCAGCGATACCACTTTTTTCCAAAATGAATCGTGTATGAGTACTTGCATTTCAGTACTCACCGATACCGAGTATTTACGCCATTACACATATAGTTACTTTGGATTTTTATTTTTTTTCCACAGATTTTATTTGAACAACATTCCCTATTATGTGCAAACATACAGTACAATTACAAATTTTGCAAAATTGTCAAATACCGAAATGCTTTTTGTGGTACTGAGGACAGCGACTCAGTGTGGCGTGGTTTTTGTGCCGCCAGGTTTGCGGGCGCGGAGCTATCTGGGGGAGCAATGGTTGTTTGTGTGAATCTCAGCCACTCTCGCTCATGGGTTCCTCGCGCTCAACAATATATATATAATATTACTCTTCTATAACATTATTGTGTACTTCCTGACAGGGTGAAGATTGTGTCCTTACCAGACCATGGCGAAGGCCAGTTTTACAATGTCTTGGTGCAGTTCATTGATATTGGAAAGGAGGGCGACGTCAGATCGCATCAGCTTTTTGAACTGCCACCACAGTTCCATTCTCTGCCTAACCAGGCCATTGAGATGGTGATTTCCCGGGTGAAGCCCATTGATGCGGAGATTGAGTGGCATCCAAAGGTCCTTACACCTCCTGTGATTGCATGCATTACCACAACACTTGTACTTTCTGCATATCTTAAATTGACTTAGGTATTTTGATATGTGGGAATGTATGTAAATTTAACAGTTGGTGTCCTTTTGGAAACTTGATACCACTGTTCATTAGATTCAACAAAGCCTATCTGACTTTAATTTTCTCCATGTATGCCTGCCAAAAGCCTTGTTTGGTTTCCCCTTAGAGCTCTTTGAAAACAGTTTACATCTTTGTTTTTGGGGTATGTCCCAAACCCACAGCAGATGGAAATAAGTCATGTTAAAGGTGCAGAAGAAGTAAAACAAGTATACAATAAACGTGTTTGAGTATTTTTTAAGCATGAACCTTTTTTTAATGCAGTTGTATTATTGTTAGGTTTTCAACCACAGAGTGGAACCAATGTCTATAAAGCAAAAAGGGGTTTATTCTTAGATTTTTAAATAAATGTATATTGACTTTTATGGTAGTGAGCTTATAATGAGTTAGTAAACAATAATTGGGTTGTGGGGGGGGGGGGCAGGAAGGTCATTAGGTAAAAAAAAACAAAACACATAAGTTTCCTTTGGCTTCATTTTAAAACTTTTTGGGACTTGAACAGATAATCTTTTTATTTTCCCAAATAATTTCTGGAGTATCAGTTGTTGGCGAGATTGCAGGGATGTCTGTAACAAAGTAAAGATCAAGAAAAAGTATGTTTTCTTTTTACTGGCAGGTCACCAGAGCTATCAGCCAGAAGATCCGAGGTCTGAAGCATCAAGCCAGAGTTGTTCTCTGCCTGGGGAACACAGTTTTTGTTGATCATATGGTAATTATTATTTACTCAACTTTATTATTGTTCAATATTACATGTATGTGTATCTAAAACTTCTGATGCAGCCTTAATAATTCTACATGCACATTTGCAAAACAAATATGATGGGGTTTGTTTTCCCAAAACTTATTGTCTTCTGTCAAAAGCTTCCTTTTAGGAGGAGAAATATATGTATATAAGTGGGAGATACCCCAAATAATGTGATACTAGCAGATAGCATGTTTTTTTCCCTCCACAACGATTCAAAGATCCCTTTCTAGTAAGAACTTAAATTAGAGCAAGACTGCATCATGTGAGATGTGGGAGTCGGACATGAATGGAAGGATCCAAATCTGGAAACCTTTTGAACAAGTCAGCTTTAGCTAGGTACAGGCACTGTATAAATGTGTGGTTAGCACAGTTATACATTGCCTGGCCAAAAAGAAATTGCCACTGTGGGAGCTAAAAATCTGGCTTTACTGGTGTGACTCTACTCTTCTTCCTCCTTACATCCTCCTCTCCAGCCAAATAGACAACCCACCCTCCTATGACGCACAGTTGGGTGAAGAAGCAGATGGGGAAACTAAACCGGATGGTGTTGGGCCCAAGTCCTCAATGCCTGTTCATAATTGTACAGGCTTTCAGTTGAATTCTGCAGCATGGCTTAAAACAGGGTTGCCCAAGCTTTTTGTCTCAAGAGCTACTTTTCAAGTAGCCAACCTCCTGTGCGCGCGCGCACACACACTCCCCGGCCAGCATGGCGTTCAACAGCTTTTCCGTGATGTCTTCCGTGTGCTGCGAGTTCTCCAGCTCCAGGTAGAACAGGTAGCCGCACAGAAGGCGCGTCACGCTGCCGCCGCCCCCGCGGCGCAGCTGCTGGTAGAAGCTCACGCGGGCGTGACTGGCCGAAAAAAAAAAAAAATTTGTTTTTTCTTTTCTTTTTTTCCTTTGTATTTTTTAGGGTTTTTAAAGTTTATTTTAGAGGGTCTGAATACTTGCTAAATATAGCGTAAAAGTCGCTAGGTTGGCAGCACTGACTTCCTGTCATGTCATAACAGGTCATAACCTCGCAGTCGACTTGGAGTCAGTCCACGGTCTACCAGTAGACCGCGATCGACTGGTTGGGCACTCTTGGCTTAAGAAAAGGTTCCTGTGTTGTGGAAAACAATCCTTCCCTGTTATGCTACTATCTGTAGACTTGTTGCCGCGACATCCTCCAATATGAAGTACCTGGAGAGAATTCTGTTGGTCCACCTCTTTAAGCAAATAAGAACATATCAGAACTTTTTATGCTTTATTTGCTTTATTTTACATATTACCATTAAGATTGAGTTTAAGGCTCCAGGTACAAGAGCCAGTGAGTTAAAAAGGCTCAACAATCTGATAAAGAAGTCTGGTTCTGTTCTGGGGACAACTGTGGGACTGTTGAACCTCTAAAACAATTTGTGCATTAATTATGTCTTATCAGGCTAGATATAACAGTGGCTTGAAAAATGCAATTTATAATAATGATGTGGATATTGTGTACACTAATTTTAAGATGATTATATAATAAATTGTGAGAGGCATTGATTGAAGTAATTGAATTGAGGTATATTTTGGGCCTCCCTGCACTGTACACTCACACATTCAGGAAAATGAAGCACTTAACTGGACCATTCTGAATGTAAAAGGAGGTGGAGGCCCAATTTGATTGTACCTCCATTGAAGAAAGAATGATTGTCTGGCGCTCAACTCCAGGCTTGCAAAGTGAGCAACTCAGACCAGCTCCTTGCAATTTGGTCTGGAGAAATACCCTGCATCTTAAATTGATCTTACATTTCAGAAAATAGACTTTGGTACCCTTGGCAACGGCACTGGTAACAGGGAGGCTTCAGAGGCATGGAAACAGGACTGCCCCTCATTAATTACTCCCCAAAAGGCCCTTTGTTCTCTTTGACTCAGTCCTAGAATTCGCTACAGTGTCCCAAGAACAATTTCCTTATCCTCACACTGTTTTCACTTTCAGCCTCCGGTTTTGGTTATATAAATGTCACTAAAGCAACCTCAAAGAATGCTTTTAATGTTTCTATAAGTATTCCAAGTGTGTCAATAAAAATGTTTCATAAAGTACATGACGGTCAAACAAGACTGTACCTACAGTACCATCAGAATGCTTACTTGTAAAATGTCCTACTTTGCTTCAAAGACGGAGTGCTACTTTCGATGCACAGGAGGCAATTCACGCGTGTCCAAAGCAGAGTGTTTTGAGCATGGAGGGCCTCTGGCGTCATATGCCGGAGTTGGAAAATATGAACTTTTGTGTCTGGATGGTTGAGTTTCAACCAATCAGAGAGACCCTGCTACTGGATGTAGTGGCACATTTTCCAACTGGACGGAAGATCAAGAACCTAGAAGTGATAATGGAGGATATTGTAATGTCGCTGTTTGCTCTAATCCCGGTGAGACTCTATTAAGGCTGAAACACTAGTCAGGGCACAGTTCTATTTCATCCGCCATTGTACAAAGATATCGTTAATGAGACTGGGAAAGTGTGACTGTGCTTAATGAGACTTTACCTTCCCTGGAGTCCCCATTGGCAAAAGACTGGAGACTACCACAGGTTAAGGTAGCATACAGCGTCATTAGTCATTAACTTTTCTTTTTCCCTCTTTATGCATTAGGTGCGGGTTACTCAGATTCCAGATACCAAATCAGTCATTTATGAATACAGTGTTCAGTCTGAGATTCTAAAGACGGGAATGGGAGTTAGCAATCCAGAGCATCCGGATCTTTTGAGGGCATTGTGTCAAGATAGTCTGGTCAACAGGTAAGACAAAGGAAACTAAGTCCGTACACATATGTCCGATTTTACCAGCCACCTTTTTGATTAAATAAGGTACAACTTGTTTGTCATTATCCACAGAGCAAGTACGGGTTTGGTGTCAGAGGAAGAAATACTGGCTGAGGCGTTCAGAGTTGTTGAGCTCAAGAAAACTCTTTCCTCAGATTCCTCTCACCAGATGCTTAATCCATGTATTCCAATCACTGCTACAAACCAGTGCACTGTGCATGCAGCATCAGAACCTGAAGATCCACTTCTTTCAGGTTGCAATCAGAAATTCCACAGTAATATTGACTACAAACAGAAAGACGTGAATCCTTCTCAGAGTATTGAAAGGTGAGTTGTTGCATCTTCTTCGTGTTGCCAAATCAGATAAGTAAGTTTAAGTACCTTTAAAAATTGAAGTGATAATCATGTAAAATAGCACAACAAAATGTTAACAACTACAAACAAACAGTAAATCATAAAACATTAAAAATTGAGACAGTTCTGTTTTTGACATAACCAGAGAGTTTTGTTTGATTTTTGAACGTACTAAAACTGATTACCGACTTTAAATCAACAGGAAGTGAGTTCCAAATTGCAGATCCTCACGGATAGAGCACTTTGAGCAAAGGTGGTCCTTCGAAAGGGGACTTTACAATTTCCATCTAAAGCCACTCTTGTAGATCTGCTATTGCCCTGTAGTCTCAGTATGTAAGCTCTTAATGGTGTAGGTGCATATCCATTTAAACACTTAAAAATACATTTTAATAGATTATAATTTATAAAATTAGAAAATTCTAAAATGCTGAATTTGTCCAAAATGTGACAGTGATGAAGTCTGATTGGTTTTTGATATAAAACCTTTAAGGCCCGATTATAGAGACTTGCTAGGTTTGACTATAGTCTGAGACCAGATAGCAGCTCCATACAAAAAATGTGAGAGGATCATTGAGTTCAGAAACATTTCTGCACAGTGATAAACAATTTCTAATAACTTTATAACAGTTTGTTTGATCTAAAACTTTTGCTGATTTTATCAACATGGCTCCTAAAATGTAACTTGGCATCCAGAGTTATATTTTTCTTGTGATACTTGCTCAATAGGACCCCCATTAATCTGGATATTCAAGCAACAATGGTGTCATCAGCATACATTTGCAGGTTAACTTCAGGACAGATTTCTGGAAGACTGTTAACATACAGGCTAAAAAGGACCAGACCTAGGATAGTTCCTTGTGGAATCCCTGTTACTATTTTACGGAAGATAGATTTACTATCATTAATGACAACACATTGTTCACGATCTTTCAGATATGATTGAAACCAAGACAATGATCGTTCTGAGAAATTAAGAGATGAAAGCCTAGAGATCAGTAAATTGTGATTCACCGTGTCAAAAGCCTTTTACAAGTCAAGGAAAACTGCACCAGTGATTTGTCCCCTATCAAGTGATTGTTTAACCTTTTCAAGCAGCAGACTTATTTCAGTCTCTGTAGAATGATTACGTCTGAAGCCAAACTGAAGAGGACGCAGAAGATTGTTACTTTCTAAATACAATAATAGTTGTTCTAGTTTAATTTTCCCCCAACACTTTTGACACGACCGGAACGAGACTTATTGCCCTGTAGTTGCTGATTTCATGGGGACTTCCTGATTTAAAGATCGGTTTCACCAAAGCTTTTTTCCATGCATCGGGAAATTGGCCTGTTCTGATGGAAATATTAACTATGTGAGTTAAAGGTTCTCCTAAAATATTACTGTATTTTTTTTAAAACATAGCGTCTAAATTATACATATCCTTTGCATAAGAGTTGCTTAAGCTGTGGATAGCTTTTTCAATGTCAGAGTAATGAATTTCCTTCATCTCAAACAAATCGGAACACTTTTTGGTGTAAATCTATTGGGGCAGGTAGGAACTTTGATGCCAAGTCTTTAACTGAAGAGAGGAAAAAATCATTAAACATTGCTGCTAGCTGAGCAGGATCAGTTATAATTTTATAATTTTTCCTGCTACCGCAAGTTCATATTTGTAGTTAGTGCGTGCATTATTGGGATTCAATAAAATGTTTAATTGTTTCCAAATCGTCTTAGCATTCCCTCCTGTTTCTAACTAAACATTAATATAATATTTAGCTTTAGATTTGTGCATTTCTTTAACTACTTTGTTCCTCAAACTTTTCAAAAGCAGCCAATCTGTGGACCTTTTTGAAAAGATTTTTGGGTGTAGTCTCTCTTTTTCATTGACAGCCGAATGTCATTGATACCCAAGGTAGCTTTATTTTTCGTTGTCCCTTCGTTTGAGTTTTAAGAGACTTATTCATAGTATTACAGAGATTAAGAATATATGTATTGCAGCAACCATTTATCTGATTGTGGTTTAAGACGTCATCCCAATTAAACCTTGCTAATTCTGCCTCAAATGTAGGTACATCCTTTCTTGGAATTTGTATTACAAAATTATAACAACTGACAAAACGATTTTGAGGTAATTTTCTTCCTATGAGAGTGATATTGAGGTCGGATAAGCCGCACACTAAATTATAGGATTTTATGATTCAACCAGGTTTATTTGAAAAAAATGTAGTCTATTAAGGTTTGAATGTTTTAGGTGATATGAGAGGGACCATTGATTAACTGATGAAAATCAAATTTTGCTGTCAGTTGTTTAAGTGTTTTTTTCAATTTATCGTCCATCCAGTTTATATTAAAATCTCCCAAAAGGGTTACTTCATTATTGTATTTAAATCCTGTTAATTTTTGTAAGTTATTATAAAAAGTTGAGCTGCAACATGATGGAGAATTCTACACAACCATAATATTAAAATTCATACAAGGTGAAAGACAAACATTTATACATACACATTCTGTTAGTATGTGCTCACCTATTAATCTCATTGACGTTAAATAAGTCTTTTATATAAATTACTATTCCACCTCCTCGCCCTACAACTCTATCTTTCCTAAAACATGTATAAGAGCAACAACAATACAAATTGATAAAACAGAGTATCAAACTACTACTTTAGCTAAAAGCGACAGAATAAAAATTAGTTTTGAGAAGAGATTTAAAATGATCCACGCTGTGGGCAGATCTAATTTGGAAAGGTAGATTATTCCATAGAATAGGAGCAACAGCAGAGAAAGCCCAATCTCCTTTCCTCTGAAGTCGGGTCCGAGGAACTGTCAGTAATAGCTTATCGTTTGATCGTAGCCTTCTGGACTCAGATTTAAATTTTAGAAGGTCCTGAAGATAAGGGGGAGCTAACCCATTTAAAACATTATAAGTTAGTAAAAGAATCTTGAAATCTGTTCGATAAAAGACGGTAGCCAATGTAAAGAGGCCAGTACAGGCCTTATATGGTCACACTTCCTGGTTCCTGTAAGAAGCCGAGCTGCTGCGTTCTGGATCATCTGAAGTCGTTGAATCTGTGATTTATCCATGCCACTATATAACGAATTGCAATAATCCAAACGAGTTGTAATGAAGGCATGGATAATTCCTTCAAAGTCCTTAAAACAAAAATAAGATTTGACTCGCTAAAATCCGTAGGTGATAAAAACTTGATTTAACAACAGGGCTAACTTGTTTATCTAGCTTTAAACAGCTGTCAAAAGTAAAACCAAGATTTCTAGCTGAGGTCAAACAAAACCGTACTAAAGATCCAAGAATCTGGATTTGTAATGTGAAGATTTTGACCAAATAATATAGCTTGAGTTTTACTTTGATTTAGGTGAAGAAAGTTTTGTTCCATCCAGGATTTGACTTCGGCTAAACAATCTATTAATAACTGAAGAGATTCATTTTTACCATTTTGTAGTTTAAGGGGCAAATAAGTCTGGACGTCATCCGCAAAGCAATCAAAGGAAACGTTAAATTTATGGAAGATCCGACCAAGAGGCAATAAATATAAAATTAACATAATGGGACCTAAGATTGAGCCTTGGGGAACGTCGTACTTTAAAGGTTTGGCCCCAGAGCAACATTGGTCAAGAAGAACTGAGAAAGTTCTGTTTTCTAAATAAGATTTGAACAATTCAAATACTGAGCCTCTCAGGCCAACACTTTATTTTAATCTATATAAGAGAATCTGATGATCTACAGTGTCAAAGGCAGCGCTTCAGATCTAGAAGTAATAAAACTCCAACATTGCCTGAATCAACTGTTAAAAGAAGATCATTATACACTCGAAGCAAAGCTGTTTCAGTGCTATGAGCAGCTTTAAAGCCCGACTGAAATTTCTCAGTTATATTATTGTCTTTTAAAAACATGTCAAGCTGGATAAAAACTTAATTTTTCAAGGGTCTTAGATAAAAAAGTTTGGAAATGGGCCTAAAATCTGCTAGTACACTTGAGTCTAGATTAGGTTTTTTAAGAATAGGTTTAACAGCACCATGTTTAAGAATTGATGGGACTCAGCCTGACTGCAATGAGGCATTTATCACCATTGAGATGTATAGGCCAGAAGTGAGAAACATTTATTTTATCAGACGAGTAGGAAGACAATCCAAAGTATAATTTGATGGCTGCAGATGTTTAATAATTGAGGTCAGTTCATCTAAAGAAACTGGTTGAAAAAGCTCCAGAATAGCTGTGCATTGTGGCATTTCATGGGAATCTAAATCTACCAGGGTATTCAAGCCTCGAAGAGCTACAATTTTTTTCGGTGAAAAATTTAGAGAAAGCTTCACAAAGTTCAATAGAGGCTAAAGATCCAGATGTAATCAAAGGATTAACAATCCTATCCAAGACATTAAAAAGGACTTGATGCCTATTCGAAGCTACAAGATGAATGAAATATTTAGATTTTGCTAATTTGACATATTCTGATAATTAAAGGTATAGGAGAGGATCTTCAGCTCATTCTCATTTTCTCAACACTGCGCATTCGCCACCTCATCTCCAGTAATGCCCCCTGATATTGGAAGCGCGCACATCCTCAGCACATGCAGTCTGTTTACATCTGCGGGACCACAGCCTCTGGCGCCGCATCGACTAATTACAGAATTGTGAACATGCTGACACTTCGAACAAGGTTTTTCTCTTGCAAGCTTCCATTTTCGCTGCCGTACGGGGAGAACCTCTCTTCAATGGTGAATGATGCGTCTTGTCTTGTTGAACTTTCTAAACTACAATCTGCGCATGCGCAAATTCAAACATGAGCGTGCGTTGTACGGGTCGGGTGGGTGGTGAAATTAGTGATATACGTCTACGCTAAGATTTTATTTCCGCATTGACAGCCCGTTATTTTTCACCACCGGTAGTTTTTGATTGGCTGTCATTTTCTATGGGATTTTCCATTGAAATCTTTCTATCGAAAAGATCCTCTAGATATAATAGTTCTATAATAGAACGATAATAATTATGTTTAGACCCTTCATATTAGATGTGTTCTCCTAAAGGTTTAAAATATTTTTTCAGAGTAAAGACTGTGTATGTTATTGATGTAAGTTGCATTCTAACAGAAATGTATTTATATCTACAGCGTCAAAGACGGAGGGGACATTTCCGAAAATAATAATGCAGCCTGTTTGAGGCCCCATGAAAATGGTAACATTTAGTTTTAGATTTATATCTTTGAAGTTTAGTTTCATGTTCAAAGCTTAACCTTTGTAGAGAATGTTGATTGTTTTGGTCTAAGTGCTGATATCTAACCCTCAACCAAACTAGTCCTATTTAAAACAAAGAAGACCCACACATCCATTTTTCAGTGGAACCAGGTAGTTGGTTTCCATTGAGTAACCAGCTTTTCTGTGTTTGCAGGTGTGGCTGATGGGGAGGAGCCACGTGTGTCCAGGTGTGAAACAGTCTGCAATAACCTATCAAAAAGATGGACCTAATTTTTTTGTTTTTTTTAAGCCAAGTTGTCGAGGGGGGGGGGCTTCATGCCCATGGTAGTCACCTTTGGCAAACCGATCCTAGGATAGAGATCTGACAAACTATAAGCCCAAAGCTGGTGTGTATGGTGGAGAGGTTCTACCTAGATATAGTAGGATCTGGGAGAATGTATCCTGACTGTTGTTTTACATATTTATGTGCCCGAAAGGAGTTCAGCTTACCAACCGTTTTTGGACTCTTTGGAAAGAGGGCTGGAGAATGCTCCATCTGGATACACTTTTGTCCTGATGGGATTGTCTATGATAAACACTTCTTTGGCCAGTAGGTCCCCAATTGCAGCCACTACGTACTGATAGTCCAAGCACTACGGGGATCAGCTGGTTGCTGAGACATATACACAGCGACTCTGGCAGTCCTCCCTTTTAGCCTGGCAGGAGTTTATCGTGCTAATCATATGTTCCTGACCTCGACATTGATTGGCGGGCAGAATGCTTTGAAAGCCTTCTCAATCCTACCTAAACATTTCTTGTGCTGAAAAAATAGAATGGGTACATCGGGTTTAGCTATTTAATTTCTGGTGCTAATGTAGCTGAGTGGGTTTAAAAAGCTGTTTGACTGTAGAGTCAATCGAAGGCAAGAGAAAATGGAGTAGGAGATGGATGGGCAGATGTGGTCACCTGTTGATCTACCGTATTTTCCTGACCTAAGTTTCCCGACTAAGCCGCACCCACAAATTTGAAAAGAAAAAAACGGAAATGTGCATATATAAGCCGCTGATAATCACTAACCTGATTATGGGTGTTTAACCCGAACGAGTCAGGAACGTCAAAAACACGTCTAACGCTTCAGGTTGGAAGCGTGTGTATTTCGTGCACTTTTAGAGGCTTCACACGTGCTACAGTCCGGACACGTCAGCTGTATTTCTTTCTTTTAAATGGCGACTGAAATTGAGAGAGCTGATTGGCTTTATTCAGACATGTGTGACACTTGAAACGCGCAAAATATAACAAAAGTAGCAGATTGTAGTCCGGGAAATACGGTGCCTCTCTCAGCTGGCCTGAAGAGTTGTCCCAAGTGACCGTGGAGAGTGAAGACTGAGGCTCTCTGCTTAGGCTGCTGTCGTTATGACCCTGGATAGGCAGAAGATATTGGATAGATGGATCTTTAGAACATTATAGCCTCTATGTTTTAAGTAGTACTTTATCTCAAATAGGTTAAGTGAACAGTTTCATGTTGCGCACATTTCTTTCACATTTTAAAAGTTCATCAAACCTAAGCATTTATTTGAAGTGATGTTGGCCTGTCGAAACGTTCTGATTTGTACTTTCCTCTGCATGGCTTTATTTCAGTTTATACCCTCGCCTTGTTTGGTACCAGACGTGTGACTCAGTGATTGTAACAGTGAAGCTGATGAACCCAGAGAGTCAACGCTGTGACTTCTACGCTGACAGAGTTGTTTACAGGTCAGAAAGGATCGCGACACTTAAGATCTCACCCGAAATTCAGTCAAATCTTTTTTTTCACACATGTAGTGAAGCACTGACGATGTAATTTGAACAGATAAACATGAGTGTATTTGTTTTTATGTCTTGTTTCTTAACCATTTTCAGTTGATGAACTTTTTCTAGATTATGAATCATTAGATGGACTGTTGTGTTTTTTTTTGTGTTTTTTTTGCTTCTTCTGCCCTTGCAGGCTTTTGTCTGACTTTGAAGTTGTGCAACCCTTTTTTGTGCTATTGCCTTCTAAATGACACTGATAACATTCATAAGCAGGTAGCTGATTGGGTTGTTGGCCTTACTCACTATAAATCAATTTGGCCTGTAAGTTTGTTTTAAATTCTTTTTTTAACAACCTACTTGAGTTTGAGATTTGTGGGAAGGTCGGATTTCTTGTTAGGGGACACAATCACACGTACAACAGGCTTTTAACAGACAACAGCCACTCGTATCCGAATTTGGGTCACACACGTCTGTAAGCATATTTTAAAATACTTGAAGTTCAGTTTTTGTTTTGGTCAGCCCAGATTTTGTCTTAGAAAGATTACAATAAAATTATTATAGATTATGTCTCCTTGATGTTAAGTCAGATGATTTTCCAGTCCTGCTGGTATAATCCCATCAATTGAAGGAATTGTCAGCAAGAACAAAATAGAAATACCTGTTTAGAACAACTGAAATAGACTCTTATGACAAACGTATGTAGAGAAAAAGCTCACCAATGTATTCTTCTACTGTAAATTAGGGGTTTTACCATAGTTTTATTAGAATGTTTAATTTAGTCTATTATTTTTGGGTCTAATTGCTGGTATGGCTTAACGAACCAGAAAAACAAAGACTACATAAATGACATTGTTACCCTTTACAGTAAAATTGTCAATGCTCCCCTGAACAGCTTCTCCACAAAAACAAGTTAAAAGTCACACAGTTTTAACTGAACCTAACCAAACTCTTATCACTGCTGTCCTTTTAAGTCTGGCTTTTAAAACCAGTAAATTCATTCCTGATACCTTTAGATACTCCCTAAGCACATTTAGGTGTTTCGTTTGTGTTTTATGACTATAACGGAATGTTTTTTTACAAAGCGTTTTCTATTTTACTGTTTGTGAATGCATTTTCTGCAGGCATGTATTACATGTAGACTCCTGAAGACATCCATGATTGCTTCACAATAAAAGGAATTTCTTTAACCACACTAATAATGTTTATCCCTGTATTTTAGAGGAGGTATTTTTTTAATCTTAGACGAGAACAGTGTGTGTTTCGTCAGCTTAAGTATCCAGACAGCAAAGATGGTAGGTCAATCAAGCTTGGTGCATAATTATATGTCTGTAGGATTTAGATTTAAACTAAAATGTCTTTTTATTAACATGTGTTTTCTAAATGGAAGTAGTATTAACATTTTGTGCAAACCAGGCCTTAGTCCCAGCTGTCTTAGTTCTGGGTCATTTTTAGTTTTCGCTGTGTTTGGATCCATAATCAGTCGAAGATTTTCCTGTCTTGGATTAGATTATTTCCATCTGTGTTTTTATCTTAGTTCAGCTTTTCTTGTAAAGAGAGCTATAGATTCGCTGTGGTCGAAATTTGGCCTTTCGGATGCAAAGATTCTGAGCTCAGAAGAACTGACCACAATCTGCCTGGTATAAATTGGGACTCAGAAGTGTCTGATTAAATTTATATAGAGCAAATTCTGTCTAACCCCTTACCTCTAAAGGATTCCCCCTTTTCATAGGGTGCTATAGTTTGGTACTTTATACCGCGATTTAAATTGGCAAAACTAGTTTAGACTTCAAACTAAAAGTGTTCGGATTAAAACAAATTTGTTTCTTTTTTGATTTTGTTCAGTGGCCGAGAGAATGGTCGTTTCTACAGGGCTGATCTGGAGCTTTACCAGGAAATAGCAGCTGACAGCTGCCACTGGGAAATGAAGTCAAATCAGCCTGTTCTTAAACTGGTAAAACAGAAGCCAGGATACTGGGAGAGACTCGTCAGAAGTAAGGTACTGAAATCCTGTGTTCTCTGTCTCGTGCAAACGAAGATGTTGGGAATAGACACTGATGACTTTAAAAGATGGTTTCATCCCACAGAATATTTTTGTGAGTTATGACATGGAGCACGTTGATGAAGAGGAAGGCGGCTCCTCAAGCTGTAAGACAACTTTTTCCAACAGTTTTCGTCTAACACTGGGGCTTGTGTGGATGCTTATTGTGCTTTCTTTCTTTTAGGCCTTTGGTTTGTGGAGAACACAGGAGAGGATGGCTGTTACACGATCTCAGAGAGTGGCAGCGAAAGTGACTAAACAACAATGTTCTTGTTTTATTTACATCTTCATTATCTCCCATGTAAGAATTTTGTAAGTTCATTTTGCTGTTGCTTATATTGTTCTACTGTATTAAGTTTGATTGGTCCCCTGTAAGGGGCCAACAGTTTGAGTAAGAAATCCAGCAGTTTGTAAATCATCAGTTTATTTTTTGTTCCCTATTGTTGTAGGAAAAAAATTAAAAAGACTTTCGTGTACATTTATTTTGAATTTAGTTGTGGTTAAAGTTTCCCTCTAATTAATCTATTTATATGCCAGGAGGCAATTGAAAACACAGATATTACAATTAACAAGTGAAAAAAATAATATCTTTTGTTTAAATAATTACTTGGACATGTCATACATGTATTATGGCAACAGTAGGTAACTTTTATTTTAAAAGAATGTTTTGTTTTTTTGGAACAAATGTTAAAACTGTTTGTCAGTATTTGACTGAATTGTTGAAAAAGTCAAGCTCATTTAGACTGTTGTCGTAGTTTTCATGGCACAATACATTGTTTCTCCTCACAGCTGCAGCGAACATTACTCCTAGCTCTGATTGGTTGTTTCTGACAGGGAGAGGTGTAGCTCTTCAGACTGCAGCAGAAGCACAGAAAGAAGCCAAATCTATTTACTTTTTTCACAGATGATCTGTTTCGTGGTAACCTGTTACAGCGCAATGAAAGTTTTATTGCATGTCTCCTACCAGCGGCAAGTTATAGGCAACAATGGTGTTGGAGAATTTCCATTCACCTCTGCTTATCTATTTAGCATCATTTTACAACAAGTGTCATTTCAAGACAAATGGCTTTGAGGTATATCTGAAAGATTTCAGTCCAATGCAAATCATAGTTGTCAAACTCCAGCCCGCATGTCCCACTTCATTAACAAGCGGCGTCTATTTGCATATGTCATGCCGACATTGAGGATTGATGCAATGCTAGATTGTGAGGCGTTTAAATGAAGGAAAGAAGCAATGTTTTTGATGCGGTACGTGTGCATTACAATTACAGTTACGACCATAATTGCTTATAATTTATTCACGTTTAGCTTTAAAATACTATGTTTGGTTTGACTAAAACGTCTTGTGGGGACTGACTGACTAAGATTCTCGTTTTGGAGTGGCCTGTTTTCGTGAAGATAACAGAATCTTTGCAGGGAGTATAAAGGAACTGACAAAAAAAATGTCCAATCTTAAAGAGAGAAGTTGTAACACCAATAGACATGTGCAAATAATAAGTCAGGTTTTAGGGGAAGGTTTTATCATTGCAGTACCCTATTTTTTTTTGGTGACTTTAGACAAAAGTATAAATAATTCTTGGCAAATGTTGTTCTTCACTTGGGTAAAAATACTATGTTTTTCAACTTGTTCTTTTGATGGATGCCTGTATCATTTCTAACCAGAGCCAAATGTATTGGTTAATTGAATATGCTTCCAGGGGTTTGAATAATTGTTGGTTTAAATGTAGTTGTTAAGATCTAAAGTTGTGTTTTTTTTTTTTATTGTTTCAAACTTTACAAAAGTAAATAATAGTAATTGTCTAAATTTGTTTTTCACAATATTTAGAGCGGCTAATTAGAACTGTTGAATTTCTAAATCGGTTATAATGTTATGTTGGTAGATGTAATGCTTTTTTAAATGACCAATCCTTAAAGTCAAGTCGATTGACCTATTTTGTAAATGTTCTGTATGTTTGAAAAACTTAGAATACAAAGGAATTTATCAGTTGAGAGACTTGATGTACGTTTTCCTCTCGAATCTTTGTTTAAATGGTGCAGTTCTACATTCCACAATAAATGTTGCTTTTCTTTGATTTAAGTAAATATACTTGATCTATGTGTTTGACTAATGTTCCATGATTACCTATAAACTAGGAAGTTATCTTCAATCAATCCAAAAGCCTGTTTTTGGGTGTTAGGCCTCTTTATCAGTTAGCTTTATATCTTTTTATAAACGTTCATGGTTACAAATTTCTGTGACTTTGTTTGGAGGGCTGCCATATCCAAACAAAGACTGAACCATAACCCTCTTTTTTTTTTTTTATATAGCTCAAAAATCTAAATGTACCTGTCCCCAGGTTCAACTCATATGCCTTCCTGGAGAGGAGGCTGCATAGTTTATAGTACATAGTATAATGCTACCAACAAATAAACATTCTCCGTCTACTGTTATTTTTTGCATTTTCTCTAACTTTCTATGATTACGTATCCCTACGTAAATTCATCTGGTTTATGTTCAGCTTTCTGTCTCCATACACCTCCAGTCAGTTGTATTCTTTTAAGAGTGTTGTCCTCTCTTCTTGCTATGGGCATACTCCTTAGGAGGGATTGCTGTAAAATCATTAACGCAACACAGGCTATTGACTGCTGTGCATGTAGGTCCAGCAGGAGTAAGTGATGCAAAACGTGAATTGATGCAATTTGCTAGGTTTTCTTGGATAACTGTTACTAATTTGAAGAATATTCAAATTTATTGTAATGTTTCAGTAATAGGATCATTTGGAACATATGTATGATTGGATTGGATCCTTTTGTAAAGTTATTTGAGATGAAATGTGTCCCCTAACAAAAGCCTGGAGGCCTGAATGCTCTTCTTAGTATTTTAGTTGTGGTTTGGACTGCGCTCATCTGGACTGCAACATCTAGAGTTTTCCCAGGTACATGTTGAAGTCACTTCTGGATCCAAGATGGCGCCGCAGATGGCGACACTTGTTATGAGCTCCGTAGTGCTTTGTTTGTTTTTGTTTGTTTGTCGTGGCACGTGTGATCCAAACGCACTCAAATACGGTGCAGAAGATCTGCAGAACATTAGGCAGCTCATGGCAGCCGGAGCGTCAAACTGCGACAGCGCGGACTTACGTACCTACGTACACCGCTACCCAACACACAGACTCTGTTTTTATCATCTTAGGAGACTTTAACAGAGCAAAACTTAACAAACGAACTACCTAAATACAGACAGCATCTTACCTGCCCCACCAGGGAGAGCAACATTTTAGATCACTGTTACACTGTATTTAAAGGTGCTTATCGCTCTGTCCCCCGTGCAGCACTGGGACTATCTGACCACTGTTTAGTTCATCTTCTCCCGACCTACAGACAGAAGCTCAAGTGTGCCAAACCTGTGGTCAGCTCGGTGATGGACTAATGAGGCTAAAGAAAGGCTTCAGGACTGCATGGTTTTAACAGACTGGTGTGTTTTTGATGATGCCACAAGCCGCCTGGATGAATACACGGACACTGTGACATCTTACATCAGCTTTTGTGAAGACATCTGTGTTCCCACCAGGACTCACATTAAATACAACAATGACAAGCCCTGGTTTAATGCCAAATTGAAACAGCTGCGAAGGTCTAAGGAGGTAGCACATAGAAGTGGGGATCGGGCGCTGTACAACCAGGCAAGCAATACTCTAACTAAAGAGCTGCAAAGAAGAACTACTCCAACAACCTAAGCAGCATGATGTCCAGTAACTGCCTGGAGGTGTCTCCAGAACATCACCAGCTACAAAAGGCCACCTACACAGACAATGGGAGATCGTCAACTGCCCGACACCCTTAACAGATTCTACTGCAGGTTTGAACAGACAAGCAACGAGCTCGCATCCAACACCATTTCGCACCCATCTGACTATCAGCCACCCATCCAGCCTGCCCTGAAGATCTGCGAGGAAGACGTGCTGAGACTTATTAAAAAACAGAAAGTCAAGAAGGCCCCAAGTCCTGATGGAATCTCTGCCTCCTGCCTGAGGACCTGTGCAGACCAGCTTGCACCTGTCTTTACTAAGATCTTCAACAGATCGCTGGAGGTGTGTTGTTCCGTCCTGTTTTAAAAGCTCCACAATAATACCCATTCCTAAAAAGACAACTACCACAGGACTAAATGACTACAGACCTGTTGCCCTGACCTCTGTGGTCATGAAGTCCTTTGAAAAACTGGTTCTCAACCACATTAAGGAAATCACAGACCCCCTGCAATTTGCATATTGGGCCAACCGTTCGGTGGACGATGCAGTGAACATGGGTCTCCACTTCATCCTCCAACACCTTGAACACCCAGGAACTTTTGCAAGAATTCTGTTCCTGGATTTCAGCTCAGCCTTCAACACAATTATTCCATGACTATTACACAGCAAACTGACTGAACTCAGCGTACCAGCCTCCACCTGCCAGTGGATAACTGACTTTCTTACTGGCAGAAAACAGCAGGTAAGGCTGGGAAAGTGTACTTCAGTGACCCGAACCATCAGCACGGGTGCTCCACAGGGTTGTGTACTCTCCCCACTGCTCTTCTCGCTGTACACAAATGACTGTACCTCCATGGACTCCTCTGTTAAAATCCTGAAGTTTGCAGATAACATAACAGTCATTGGTCTCATCAAGGACAGTGATGAGTCTGCTTACAGACGGGTGGTTGATCAGGTTGTCCTCTGGAGCAGTCAGAACAATCTGGAGCTGAACACAGCAAAAACAGTGGAGATGACCGTGGACTTCAGGAGGAGCCCCCCAACCCTGCCAGCACTCACCATCCTACACAGGACTGTGATGGCTGTGGAGTCC